>JAAAKQ030039287.1:0-16800 GCA_010016005.3 Zanna intricata
CCGGCATATTATTATTATTAGCAGGAGGCCGGTCCATTATTAGCAGAAGCTAATAATGGATTACAACAGAAAAAGAAGTAAGGACATGGTGATAACATTTGTAGATTTCAAGAAAGCATATGATTGCATTCACAGAGAATCCCTATTAAAACTTCTAGGACACCTTGGACTACATCCCAAATTAATAAATATGATAAAACTGATAGGATAAAAGTCCTGATAAAACAGGACTGTAACAAGGTGATGGACTCCCACCATTACTATTCAACTGTGCTCTAGAAATGATAATGAGGGAATGGCTCAAAAAATGTCCTCCAAAAAATAAAAATAGGCCAAAAAATTAAAACCAACTGGCTTGGTATCACCAATGACTTGGCACTGCTAGCAAACCAACATCGATGAAACTGAAACAGATATTACAGCTTCAAAACATTGCAATTAAAATTGGTCTCAAAATATTATTTGAAAAATCAGAAATTACACCCCAAAAACCAAAACAATTAAAAAAGGTAAACATAAACAGTAATTAAGTCTAAATAGTAATTCAATTTAAATATCTTGGAGAAATAACACAAAACAGCTGAAATGACCTCAATCCAAACAACAAAGTAAAGTACAAAAATTAATTGGTACATCTACAGTAAATGTCTATTCATAAACAAAAAAATTAAACAATGCAGTTATAGAACCAAAAGCTACATATACAGCACAAACACTCTTCCATCTAAATCAAGTATCAACAGACTTCATAAAATTGAAAGAAGAATTGGAAGAACCTGCATCAACAAAAAATATCAGAAAGATGGGCAATGGTGGATTGTGCCCAGTTAAGTCATGTACAAAGAATTAGAACCTGTCACTAATACCATGTATAAGAGGAGACTAGGATTCTTTGGACACATCATGAGGATGCAAGATTTAAAACTTCTAAAACAGCTGGTACACCAGCTGAATCTTGCCTCCAAAAACACAAAGACAGGATGCAGATGGATCAGAGAAATAAAGAGAGGAACTGAAGGAAATTGGTGTTATATCAGAAGACACTACAGACAAGATAAAATTAAATGAAAAATCAAGGACAAAAACACTTCTTTCTCATTCACAACAAATATTTTCACTTCAGAAAGGGTCTGAAGGTCAGGATGTATGAAAAAGTATTGGAAGGATTGCAAGGCCCAAGCAGTCCCTTCAAAGAAACTTTGGTGATAGACTGACTAAAATGATCCTATGTGGTCATAAAAGATGATAAAAAAAAAATAAAAATGAAATATATAAAATGAAAATAAAACTAATTAAACACGATCTACTTTTTACTAAATTCAATTTTAACTGAAATTTAAGGGAACCATCCTTCAAAATTTGTATTTCCATTCTGCAATAAGAAAGAAAAGAATTATTTAAAAAAATTACTGATTTTTTGTTGCTAAGTTCAGAAGAAAAAAAAAATTAAATAATGAAGGTCTTCATTAGCTCTTCAGCTAGAATTTGAATCCATTTAGTTTCTATTGTAAACTATTTTTTTATTTATTTTTTAATTCAAAGTAATGAAAAATGTTTTTGTAGAAAGAAACTTCTGTATTTATTAATTATACTATTTCTAAAAAAAAAAAAAAAATAATATTAATTTTAATTTTGAGAAAGTCAAAACGAACAAACCCTTTCTTAAAAAATAAAACTACTTCTGTAAAATAAATATTTATTTAAATATAAATATTGGTATATAAATATAAATTTAACTCATAATGTTTAACTCACAATTTTAATTTTAATTTAACTCACAATTTTTAGAATGGAATAATTGTTTGCTAAAAAATTTTAATATATTTGTTTTTATAAATTTCTAAGAAAACTTCAGGATTGCATATGCCACAAGTCTTGATATGATTTCTAGATTTTTAAAATTACATCTAGATAACTGCATGTCTTCTCTTCACATTCAATTACTTCTTGAAAATATTTAATCATTTTGTACATTATAGATATATGTACAAAATAATGTAAATATACATCATATTTACACCTTAATTATACATACGCATATATGTATATCTTAAGATGTACAAATACAATTTAATTTATTTTCAAATAGTAACTTTCTATATATATTTTATACATTACATTAATTATTTAATAATAAAAAGAATGTTCTGCTTAATTAATACATAATGTAAGACTACATAATTTGACCAATAATAAATTTATAAGAGCTATCTAAAATGTTCATCTTTAACAGAAAAATTAGGACTTATAATTTAATTGTTATGATAAAGTGTAAAAAGTACTGGTGACTAAGAAAAATGATCAATATTTTGATTACAGATGTTAGTAATAAATACGTATATTGTTTTATAATTAGTTATGCATCAACAGCAGATAATAAAAAACAACATTTTTGAACAAAATGACAAAACAAGTTAACAGTTTAAAATTATTAAATTTAAATGACTAACTTCCAAAATACTCTAAATTTTTTATTTCAAAAAACCTTTTTAAACTAATTAAAAGCACCTTACTAATTAAATGAAGCCTTCTTAAAATGGTTTATAACCTGTTAAGTATGTACAGAATAATATATTTTATCAATAATGTTTTAAAAATAATTTTTTATAAAATGTTTGTGTTAGTAAATTATCTTTCAGGTGTTTAGAGATCTTGAGTTTTGTATTATATGAGCACATTTGAGAACAGTTTTTACTAATGAACAAAATCTGATGAGAACAACATAGATCAATCGTTTTGATTACAATGCAGGGAATTTTTCAAACATTTTAAGGTGGATGATAATAACAACAGTAATACTCTTAATTCCACTGAAAAAGAAACTTCTAATTAGTTTCAAAAGGCTCTTTGGAAGAAAACACTGTTGTATTTTAAAAATGAATTTGATATATAACAGTTATAATATGAATGACAGTTGAAGCAGCCTACATTGTTAACACAGTAGTTTGTTTATGACAATATAGTTCTTATAGTAGATGAAAATTTAAGTTTGTAAAAGATTGTAGGTTTTGTATTACATAAAAAGAATTCCTCAGCCTCTTTTTATCTAATCTAAGATTAAATAAAAATGAATCTCAATAAACTAAATACAGAATATTTTTCAATTTCAAAATTGACATCATATATATATATAAAATAATGGCTATTTCATTATTGGCCTGAAAAGAAAATTAATTTGAAAAATAATCTCTACACAACAACTTCACTACTCATTCACTGCATTTAACAACTTATTAACTGCCAAATTATTTTTGGAAAGAAACTGAAACAGTAATCCTTTTTTTAACAAAAGACAATTTATTTTGATCTTCAATAAAATAACTGATCTCATGGTATGAGAATTTGTGAAGTGAAATGTACAAAATCTTTACTGGATGATAAATCCATAATTATGAATTAAGAAGAGAAGACAATTAATTTTATATAATATTTTGTTTTATTTACACGAAAGAATTACTTTAATTAAAGTAAACAGTAAAAATTAAGAATATAAAACATAATAAATAAATAAACTGCTGATATTATCAGTTGTTTTAAGATTATATGTCTCTATCAGACGATAATTTATACATGTTCACATTTCAATACAATTTTATATAAACTTATTTTTTAATATTAGTCCAACAATTATTTTATAACCGTTCATTTATTTATTTTACTCACATACCCAGTCATAAAACTCTCAGTGGGGAAAAACTGCAGGTCTTGAAAAAAACCACTATTATTTAATAAATGTCTTTCTGTGATGAATTTTATGTATGATGATATTTTAGTGACAACAATTCAATTACAAAAAAATATTATTGTTAAAAAAGTCATAACTTTTTTATTGTTGTTTACTGAACAATAAATAAAAAATAAATTACATAAATAATAAATCAAAATTTATCATAATACATTTCTTTCTGTTTTAAGTAATATATTGCTCAAGAATTTAAGTTAAAATAGAATAAACATATTGTAATAATGACAAATTATTTAATTAATGTGTGTTTTAACTCAAACCTAATCGTGCTGGGTGACACAACATTACAAAAAAAATTCACCTTTGGTTTGAAATAAAATAAAATAATAATGATCAAAAACCGATTCTGGATTTCCAACAACCCAGACTGGTTACTTAAAAAAGAAAAAAAAAATAGAGCTTTGCTTCAACAGTAAAAATTTTTTATCAATCTTTTTTAATGAGCTTTTTAACTGACTGACTTTTTTGCAATACATAAATATAGGCCAGTGTTTAACTAACTATTAAAATTCATTTCTGAAAAGATTGATAGAAACAAGTCACACATTTTTTGAATTAGGTTTTTAAATGATATTTCTTATAAAACAGTAGAGAAGTAGGTTTAAATTTAATTTGTTTCCCTAAAGATAATTTTTGTAAATTCCGTAAAATTCTTTTATTAGCATATTTCCCTTCATTAGATTATTCGTAACTTATTACTATTTATTACACTGAATCTATTTCTGACTATCTTTTAACTTTACGAAAATACATTTATTTTTTTGTCTTTTTATTAACTGTGACAGCCATTAAACATTAGAGTGATACTGCAGGACATATGATAAACCTTTTTTAATTTCCAATCCAATCCAATCTGGATTTTTTATTTTTCTGTTTAACCTCCGAAACCACCATAAGGTATAACTTCAGAGGATGATATTTATGAATGTGAATTAGGTGTAATCTTGTCTCAGTCTCAGTCATGCATGCAGTAATCAGTCTCAGTCATGCATTATTATCCGGATTTGGTCTTGCAAAGGTCAATCTGGATAATTGGCATTTCACTATATATCATACATAGGGCTGTGTTGGTAGAGTTACGATGAAAGCAAAAGAGTATATAAATTAAGAGATTAAAACCATGATTACTAATCATAAAATATAAGAAGAGGCAAAGTCAAGTTAGTTCAAGAACAGCTGGTGGAATGAAACAAATAATTAAGAAAGTTTCGTTTGAATACCACCAAAAAAAAAAAAAAAATACAGTAATTAAAGGTTGGTAAAGGACATTAAAATCATTTATTACCTGGATGGAATTCTGCTGAAATTTTTTTAGAATTTATCTATCTTAAAAAAATTTTAACAGCATTGAAGAATAAGGAATAAGATCCAACAGGTTACAAAGTGAAAAAATCTTTATACTAAACCATTAAAAATTTCAAAAATATATCTACTTACACATAGATGTTTATATAACACTCCCACTATGTTCAAACACTAAAACATACAAGAGGGCGGTATATTTTACTATAAAAAGGGAATGGAAGCAAATTCCCTTTTTATAGTATACTCAAAGCACAGAGTATTGAGGCTCCTACAAATTAGAATAAGACAAAAAGAAACAGCAAAAAAGTATAATTTAAGAGAAAGAATAAAAACAATTTAATGTGGCGACCAGGTTAATCAAAAGCTTGGTAGAGGGGGAGAACTTCTAAGGCAGATAGAGATGTGGTAGACAGAAGGGTATTTTAGAGGAAGACTACAAAGAAAATGGAAGGATGGTATCAGGGAGAGATGGAGAATAGTACCGGAGGCCAAATGAAGACATAGCAACAGCTCTGGAAGACAAGAGTAAAATGAAACTAAATCTTGGATTTGAAAAGATCTGGATTTATTTTACTTAAATTAGTTACACTACCAAATAAACAACCTTCCTTTTATAGTGGAAAGTTTGTTTTATTTGTATTTTTTCTAATTTCTTTCCAGTTTTCACATTAAACAGAAGTTTTACATTTTATTTTTATCCCTAATTATTATAAAAAATAACTGCATTATTCTATACAGAAATTAAAAAACATTATTTCCCTTCATTTACTATATCTTGTAATACTAAGGGTTTAAAATAAATGAAGCATCTTTGTCAGTATATTTATATATGATAAGAGTGAGATGTAGAGTTTTGTGCATTTTTAATTTTTGCTAATGAAAACTGATCTTTTATAATAGAGATCATTAAATGAGAAAATCACAGAGAATGATCAGTCTTAAACTGGCATACAGTGGATTCTTTATACTTTGAGTTACAAAAACAGTGCTTCATGAGATGCGTAATCCTAAAGCTTTTGAATGAAGTTTATTTTCCTAAGGTATTTTGAAATATTGTTCAATGCCTTTATTACATTTCAAGGTGCCCGTGAACATCTTGAACCATATTTTTAATTGTTATGCTTCTACCATTATGCTTTTTAATATGTTTAACAGATTAAAACGCATGACTTTTTTTTTTCCTTCTTTGGCTGTTGTCATACTTTTTTTTTAATAAATTTTAACTATTTAATTTCATAAAAAAAAAAATCAGTATATTGGTTGTAGATTGCACGTACTGGATTGATAAAAGTTGAAAAAAAAAAAGAGAAAGAAAACCCTTAGAATAATTATTGATTTTATATTAAATCACAATGGATATACATTAAACAAAACTTTGTCATACTATATATTATAATATATATATATATATATATATTACAACAAAATCAGTATATATAAACAGTGACATTATTTTATAACTGTATAAGTTAGGTGCTGATTATTCTTCATATGATCTTTATAATTATAAAATGCACTCAAACTTACTGGAAGTAAGTTTTTTTTGTGAGCAAGAACTCATTAAGAGAGATTATGGGAAATAAGTTAAAAGAATGTGTCTGACTTTGTTCAAGGAACAAATATATCTTTATCAATCTACTTTGGTTAAATTAAATAATTAATCTGTAAAGTATTTTTGAGTTGTTCCTAAAAAAAAAAAAAATAATGTAAAATTTATTGACTTTTTTTTGTTTCTTTTTCTCTTATAAGATGCAGCTGAGGTAATAAAACATCAACATCCGTTGTGTACACAAATGCAGTCAGAAGGATCTCTTTATTTATCTTAAAAAATCTGTAATATTAGACAAATTTAAAAAAAATGTAAACTTTTTTCACTACAAATGTGCTTTACAGATGTTACGCTAATTATTTTATATTGTTTTATTATCTAATGTTTATTTCTGTATCATGATTGAAACTATTTATTATTCAAATTATTACAAATATAAACTAAAAGTAAATATAGAATTAAAAAAAAAAAACCTTATCAATGAATTATTAAAATAAATAATCGACACTAAATTAAAAACATACTTCTGTTTCATCACAGTATAAAATCTATTTAAGTTCATTCAAAGGTGCCTACAGATTGTTCAGTAATTTACTATATTAGTTGGTGCTCATACACAGCTTTCTGGACCTGGAATTGTATTTGTCAATATGTGCTCTTTAGCTCTTAAGTTACCATTTGCAGATGGGCTAATAGGGTTTACACCAATACCTATAAAGCTACCACTATTAACAATATTACCCCCACCACCTCCCCCACCATCACCACCCCCACTACCACCACGTGAGAGATTCTGAATTGTCTGTGTACTGCCTGATAATATACTTCCAGTTGGACTACTGCATGGAGACATCTGAAAAAAGCAAACATATACAAATGTAAATATATAATTAATACGTATTTTAAAATTTTAAAGAAGTTTGTTTTTAAACATGCATTGCACCTGAAATGTTCAAAAATAAGCATATTTTTAATTTATTTACACAAGTAAATGAAGATAAAATTACTAAAAAAGCTTAGTTTAATTACACTTTGTTTAGTTTTACTATAAAAAAAAGATAATTTTGATAAACTATTATTTTGCAAAGAATTTTGCATTGTAGCTGCAAAAACTCTAGTGCAAAGATAAATCTTTTATTAGTTGGAACTAATTAAATAAAGGAAAAAACTGTTAGTGAATACAATAAATTTAATTAAGAAATATTATGAGAATAATATTAATACAATATAGATTCAAGCACAAAGTTAAGATGGTTTTAAAAGTATGTGTTTAAAAATACACCTAAATTAAAATTCTTGATTTATAACTAATACACAATGAAAACAGTAATAAATTAAATGTGCATAAATAAAAGTACGGTATTATTGTTGTCCTATTAGATGGGTGTGAATGTTTTCAGGTTCTGTAATGCAGTCATGACCTTCAATATAAACTTTTATTATCATTGTATGCAGTATATGTTATTGCTATATTAAAATTTCATCAACTAAAATTTAAAAATTATTTGTTACCTCAATGTATTTCTTTGATTCCCACTTTCTGTTGAGCTATTGTCATCATCTTCAAAATTTATCAGTATACCTTCAATAATACTGATAACATAATTTTTTTTATTTCCTAACGTGTGATACATATTTTAATCTGTTTTTTGATGCTGAAAACGAATGTGAACTCAGAATCTTTCTATAACCCACCATTTTTGAAAAAATCTTAAATTTTAACTAAATGGTTTTTTTCATTTTTCAATGTATAGTTTAGCATTTTAAGCGCCTGTATTGTATTTTGTTGGCACATTTTCTATTGTTTACCTTTGTAACTTAATTTGTAAGCTATAAATAAACAATACTAAACAAATAATTTAATCATATCATAGTCACATATTATGACATCATATTTAATACTGAAGAGTGAGCCTTCATGGCAAAATTAATTGTGGCAGTGCAAGTCAAAACGTGTAGCTGAAAACACATCTGTGTATTAAGCACTGGATTTAGAAATGGATTAATTCTGTTCAGTTTTATTGCCATCTTAAGTTTGTTAACAGTGCAGTGTCATAATGCTTCAAAATTGTGTAAATGTGGATGCCTTTGTTATGTATGTATTGAGCTTACTGAAAGATAAAATAGAAAAAAACATTGTACCCTTAAGAAAAAAAGCATATAATTTGCACTTTCAGTGTAAAATTGGTGATCAGAATACAATATGGACCTCTTATATAGTAAGCACTAATTGTTAAGTGTATTTAAGAGGATGGCTGAAAGGTACAAGGAAGGCCTTGTTTACCTATTGTTTGGTGTGAACTAAAGGATCATGTAATCCATTGTTACTTTTGTTTAACAAGTGTGTCTGTAATTTCTAAAAAATCTAAACATATTGTAAAATATCCTTTATTGCAATCTGCAATCAGGCTGTACCTCACTGTGAAATTATTCCAGTTCCTGAGCCATCTGTGAATGTATGTTTTGAAAGCAGCGATGAAAAATCGGGCAGTACTGAAGAATACAACAATGATTTTGATTTTGAATTATCTTCTGATAAGCCACATCTTATATCACAAGGTGAATAAAATGATTTGGTTAGGGAATTAAATTTATCAAAAAATCAAGCTGAACTGTTAGGATCAAGACTGCAAGGTTTAAATTTACTAAGAAAAATATAAAAATTTCAGGCTTTTGAAGTGGACAAAAAAACTTTCTCAGTACTTTATTAATGAAAATAATTTGGTTTATTGCACAAACATTGATGAGCTTATGTTGCACTTAGGACAGGTCATAAACCTGAAGACTGGCACATTTTCATAAATTTGCCCAAGTTTAGTTTAAAAATGGTTCTACTACACAACAGTAACAAATATCCTTTAACACCATTCGCTTATGGTATTAGATTGAAAGAGACATATGATGTGATGAAAGACATTCTTGAAAAAATAAATTATAAAAAAATAGCTGTAACATATGTGGTGATTTGAAAGTTTTAGCTACAAGTATTTTGTTAGGCATGCAGTTAGGGATGTGTTTTGTTAGGCATGTGTTTTTCTTTGCAAATGGGATAGCCCAGCTAGAGATAAACATTATGTTACCAAAAAGCGGAAGAGAGGAGACAATCTAACTCCAAATGGGGAAAATATTGTTCACAAGCCCTTAGCTGAACCCAAAAAAATATTTTTACCCCCTCTCCATATCAAGCTAGGACTAATGAAAAAATTGTAAAAGCAATGAAGATGGAGTCCTGGATTTTTATACATCAGGCAGAAATTTCCAAATGTAAGTGAAGGAAAAATTAAAGAAGGAATATTTGTTGGTGTTCAAATAAGAGTCGGTCAAAAATGATGTATTTAACTCAATGTTAAATAATCTAGAGAATACAGCTTAGGCTTCATTTAATGACATTTGCAAAAATTTTATAGACAAACAAAAATCTAACAATTACCACAATATT
Organism: Zanna intricata; assembly: GCA_010016005.3. Taxonomy (NCBI): domain Eukaryota; kingdom Metazoa; phylum Arthropoda; class Insecta; order Hemiptera; family Fulgoridae; genus Zanna; species Zanna intricata. The sequence continues at coordinate 10,039 of JAAAKQ030039287.1, forward strand.
GTTAATTAACTTACTTCATACAGAGCAGGATGTAGTATGTCTTTGAAAATACATTTTCTCTACTCACATCTAGATTTTTTCCCAGACAACCTCGGAGTTGTAATTGATGAACATGTGAATGTTTCCACCAAGACATGTTGGGGATGGAAATCTGCTATGAAGGGAATACAACATGGAAGCCGATTACTGTTGGATATTAATTCGACATATGCCTGAGACTATTAATAAAAAAAAAGCATCAGTGAAATCATTCTTTCACACGTATGACCAGCAAAATTATAAATTTTACAGATTTTAATTATATTTTTCCTTAATTTTTTTTGAAGTGTAATATATTAAAAACTAAGGGTGATAGAAAAATTGTATTTATCTTCTCTTTGATCTTAATGTTGAGAATACAAGTTTATATTTTAGTAAATTTATGTTTTAGTAACTTTAAATAATAAATAGAGAAATTACATATTTAATAGATATATTAATATGTTAATATTTAACATTAAATTTAAAAAATTTTTAACATTACAATCTTTTGTAATGGTCAGATGAACAGATATATATACATACACAATATATACAAATACATCAAAATGATTCAATTTCAAAAGAAAAAAATCAAATTTACTCACAAAAGTTGCAGTCACACCAGGTCCACTGTACATCAGAGGTGGAGCCTCCCTTTCTGGAGGTTCATCAGAAACTGCAATCAGATTAACATATAGAATAAAAATAATTAATTTTGTTATGAAAGTAATGAAATTATACGTAATAAACAATTATAGAAAAATTCCATAATTATCCTAGAAATTATAATTAATAATAATGTAATTAAAATATTTAAATTGATTTATATTAATTGTAATTTATATTAATTAATTGAATTTAAGTTTTAATTAAGTAATTAAATTTATATTAATTGTAATTACATATTTACAATTTACTGTACGTATTTTGAATAACTTCACTGAAATTCATAAAATCCTTTTCTTTTTCCCAGTGCTGATAATCACACACTATTTTTTTTAAATATTATATTTCTTTGTTTTCAACAAAGCTTTTTTTCAAAATTTTGATTAAAAACTGATAATCACCTATAGTCAAACTGAACACTACAAACACAATAAGTTTTATTAGATAAAAAGGTAGTTGGGATATTGAAATTTTAGTTTCATAAAGGTTATATTATCTTACCCACAATGGTGACACTTGTGAATTATTCATTATTACCATAACTGTTTATTTAATGATTCAATTAATTGTAAAAGCAGGTAAGTAATGAAAAAAGTTAATAGGCTCCTTAAATACCCCAAAGCTAATATACGTCTGCCATAAATACAAATTATACCTCCATATTAGTTAATAAATTTTATTACTGTATTTCTAGAAGATACTAAATTACTATTTTTCTAACAAATTAATTTAAAAAATTTCTGTAGCATGAATTGTTTCTATATTTATCATTAACACCTTTTGTAAGATTGGTTCCTTTTAACTCCTGATGGATTCACAGTAACTGAAACATGTTAGAAAATAGTATGCTAGAAACCGAGTGGTCTGAAATAAGGATAAATACTGTTAACGACAGAAGGTATATTTTTAAAATCTTTAGTTAATTTCTAAAATGGTTCTTTAAATCTCCAATCCATGGATGAAGATTCCTAGCACACCAATGACTGTAGAGAGTGGCTGCCAGTCAAAGTAACATAAAGAAATAATACATTAAAAAGAAAAAATAAATAAATACTTTTACATCTACATCTCCAATTATGGAACTAAGAATTTTGATAAAGGAATCATTCAATCAAAATAACATTTACATTAAAAGTTTATTATTTACCACAACTATTTTATGGTGATTCAGAAACAAACAGAACTTTAGTATTTTTTTTATGAATTACATTCCTCATTAAGTAGGCTTATGATTTAAATAAAAATTGTACTCTGTTATTTTGGACAAGTAAAGATGAATTTTCATTGAAGTTTAGTACTTTCTTGGCAAAATAGGTTTTTTAAATTAACCTTTTTTTCTTTTTTTTAAATTTTACCTACACAAAGAACTGAACCCAGAACTTTCTCGTAAGGTAGATATGTTCACCTTTTCTGATTTTTTTTTTTTACACTTTAATAAAACATAAATTTTGTTATATAAAAAAAAACCATTGATACAGAAATAAGAAAAATTTTGATTGACAATTTGTAATTCTAACATTGCAAACATTAGTGTTTTTTTGTGATTTGAAAATCTCATAATCCATAATATATTTAAATTTAAAATATATTGGAATATAAAATAATCAAATGTAATAAATCCTACTTTTACTAGCTTACAAATAAATATTTCTAACATAGAAACTTACTTTGAATTTGAAATATTCTAATTAATGGGTGGGTAATTCTAATTCTATAAACAGTAATTTTATTACCTGAAGTCGATAAAAAAATGTTTTTAGATTACAGAAAGCTTATAATAATGAATTAATTAATTAATTAGCAGCATAGCAGCTATAGCAAAAGCATCAGCAAGAGCGATAACTGGCTGAAAAGGATAAAAAGTTAACTTAAAAGTATGCAGCATGTATTCAAGATTCATTAGCATAAAAATTAATTTAAAAACTAAATGAGAAAAACTATAATAACTTAAAGCACAATAATTAAGAACCAGAAAATTAGATAAAATAGACTTGGTAAAAATAATTAAATTTTATTATAAATTTCAAAGTTTTAAACTGTGAAAATGGTCTTGATTTTAGAGATAACAACACGAAAGGAACTTCAAAGTATACCATGCAGCTATTTTCAAAAGTAATATAATTTATTTATCTGTAAGTGTTTGTTACCTAAAAAGTGGTGAATGTTCTCCAGGACAGTTTAATTATATTTACAAATAAATGTGCGAGTTTAAAATTTTGTCAACTATGTTTACAAAAGAAATGTTAAAATCAGATGCCAGAATTCCTTGATTTTAGAGCAGTTCAGCAAAATTCTTAGACACAAATTTCTAGATGAAATTGTTAATATAATAAACTGCAGAATACTTGTCTGTATTGTTACTAAAAGGACGAAAAAAGTCACATGGGGTCTAAATGAATTTGGAATCTACAAGTGATGAAAAAAATTCAAAACTTTGTACTGACAACACAAGTTTCATTACCCAAATAGCACCAGAACATCTTTAATAAGTTAGTAGCCATAGGATGTACAAGCAGGATTGCACAGGATAAATTGGAATGTCCACAGACAAATTCCATGCTTTTAGGGGATCATATCCCCTATGATATAAAACTGTCCAATCCTGCAATGTTCCTAAGAATACGAATGTGATATCTTGTTGAATATTTTTGGGATCTGATATTTATTTATAGTTCCTTGGACATCCTAAAGACAACATCTGAACCTCATCAGACATTATATGGAGTATGAATACAGGTAATAATGTTACATTTCTTAGGTTATGCAATTGTAGTTTCTTCAAGTACTACATATACACACCAATATAAATAAATCACTAATTAATGTACTTTAATAGTTTATACAATATTCTAAATAAAGTGATGATGTTATACACATATTTAGGTGATTTAACAATAAATCTATAACAAGAAAAATGATTGATGATAATTAGACAAAAAATGCAGAATAAGATAAATTTGGTAACAAGTACTTCAATGGTAACAATTACGAGTAGTTGAATGGATATGGGAAGAAAATAGCAATGGCTTATTGAATAGTAAGGCTGTACTGAGTGGAATCAATAAAAAACAGAGATATTTTTTTATTACCATTTTGTTAAATTATGATACACATATCTATTAACCAATAAGAAACAACAGTTCTTTTTAAAATCTCAAGATCCTGATTGAAAAAGATTTACCTACTTATTTTGAATAATTCAGAGATGTAGATTTACAAATCACCAAAGAATTGTAATACATTATTCAAAATTCATCATAAAATTGTAATTATGATGAATAAGTTTATTATTTCAAATACAAAAATTAAAAATTTAGGACTTCCTAATTTTATTGAGATCTTTAAGATGTGATACAGATATTTCACTTATTTTGATAGAATGTTGGATAACAGTCAGGTATCTTGTTTTTCTTGGGCTATTCTTTTCCCTATGAGTTTTTGATGTCTTAACAATCTCAGGTGCTGAATGGTAATAATTATAAAATACTACTTGTAACAATTGTAAATTAATAATTGGTTTGTGATAGAAACAATAAGAAAAGAGGATAAAAGAGCCCACAAAATTTTTATATTTCATCTGATACCAACTTGATTGTTTCATCATGCCTAAAATTAGGAAAATTAAAAATAATTTTCAATTGTGAAAATCATATTTAATTAACTGATCACTGCAAATTGCCATAATTCTAAGAATAACTCCATTTTGTGATTACAGAACTGATGCTGCACATCAGTGCTACATTAGCACTTCTTGTGGTGACAAGGGGTACTATTGATGCAGTACATCCACTTATCTCCTAGTTTAAGCATTTTTGGGTTTAATAACATAAATTTATTATTAATTGATGTTACTTACAAACTGATGGATGACTTTATTCTGACATCTCAATGTTATAAATATATTGGGAATTAGCATTACCTGTAAGATTTAAGAGACTAAAAATATCTGAATTTTTTATCTCAAGAAAGAAAATGTAGGAGGGCTTCTAAGATTTAAGAATTCAGAAATGCAAGAGAGGTATGAATAAAAAAATAATCATGAGTGCATTAGGCTGTGTAATCATAAGAAATCAAACATCTTATACTTCTTGTGAAGTTTAAAAGATAGGGAATGACATTTAAAATAGAAGAGGTACTGATTAGTGAACAAAATGATAACAAATCAATTGTAACACATTTTGTTTTTTTTTAACCTCTGGAACCACAATTAAATATATATTCAGAGGGATGAGATGAATGAATTGTAGCATGTGTGAAAAATACCATGCCTGACCGGGATTCGAACCCGGGACCTCCGGATGAAAGGCCGAGATGCTACCACTCACACCACGGAGGGCGGCAATTATAACACATGTTTGGGAATTAGCTGTACAACAATTAAGTGTAAAAAGAAAATCAAATTAATTATAAATAACTGAAATAATTATTAGAAAAGAAGAATAAACTACACTAAACACTTAGATTTTCTATTAATTAATTGTAGCAAAAAGAGAGAATTAAAATAAAAAAATATACTTAGTACATGTATTAAAATCAGTAAAATCATAGTATTAAAATCAGGCAATAAATGAAAATATCTAACTTGTTCACTCTTCTAGTTAAATAGACTTGTTATCTAATTAAACTGCTTGTTTTGAGTGAAATAATTTCTGGTTTGTTTTTGTAGTAAAACAAAACAAGAAATTATAAGTAAGAAAAATTGAAATATTTTTAAGATAAATTTTAAATACATATTATATATATTTATATAAAATCACATACATATAAAATCATAATATACTAAAGAGAAAACAATAGTAAGCATTAAATGAAATTTCCAACTGTATAATAATAATAAACAAATTTAAAAAAACTATTTAAAAAAATAGGTTTAATGTATGTCTACTAGGGGCCAAAATTTAAAACCTCTCTTAGAAAGTAATGAATTACAATCTTTAAAATCTTCTTTTTTTATAATACTTATATTGAACTCTTTTTAACTAGCTTAAGGAGCATTTTTAAATAGACTGTCATTCAAAAATTTTTTTCTGTCTTAATGTTCATTCATCTCATGAATGGAATTTTAAAAATTGTAAAAGGGTTAGTTGTACTTTTTTTTTTTTTTTTTACTTAATTAAAATAGCAAGTAGCTGGTATGAAAAAATATACTGGTAGATTCTAAAGGTCACTTCTAGTTAATCCAAGTACAAGTGGTGAACGAGAGTTTAAAATTCTTTCATTCTAATAGTCTGGCCCCCAGTTAAACATTATAATAACCAACAAACTGTAAAAAAATCTTTAATTGAACAATTTATATAAAAGCAAAGGAAACAATATTAAGATCTAGTATTACCTACTAAAATTCAGAGAAAATGTAACTTTTCTGACCCCCATTATTTACTTTTGTCACAACAGAAGTCACCTGTTATGGCAAATTTAAGAATAACATGTAAATTTCAAAAAAAAAATCATAATACATAGTTTAATCATTATTTTGAATAATACTAATTTACAATTAAAAATATTTGCTGAAAAAAAAACTCTTACAAAAATTAAGTATTAGAGCACTAAACTCTCTTTATTAATCATTCTATTAAACTATTCTTCAAACATACTTAAATTAATCTTTATAAATTTTTCAACATATAAATTGATGGCGAATGATTCGTATTTACCATGTTATCGACTTCCCCACAATTATTTTAACAATATTTTCACGATCGCCAATTATAGTGAGAACATGATTCGTATAAATAACCACCACTATATCAAGCCTTTTAAATAATTTATTTAACACAACAAATCAAACAAACAAACATTTACAATGCTTAATAAAATCTACATGAAACAATTTGTACTTCGCGCAGTTACCACTAACAACTACGTCACATGAATGAACTATGAATGAACCAACCAATGAGTCCCTTGACTCTCTTATTTACCATTGGCTTGTCTTTCTAGAAATAAGTACAAAATTCTATTTGCTTCTATTACAAATATTTTAATTATTTACAAATATAATTAACTCTAAACAATGTAAATAATTACTTTAATTACAAAACTAAACTTTATAAATGTCAATTGCCAAATAAAAAT
>JAAAKQ030039298.1:0-16800 GCA_010016005.3 Zanna intricata
ATCCATAAACATCTAGTGCTCTCTATAAGCTTCTAGCAAGTTCGAAATCTGATTACATACGCAAAGACTGAATTATTAAAATACTATTAACATACAAATGAAATATTATTAACAAAAAAAAATTATTAATAAATATAGAAATGAAATATTAGGCATAAAAATTTAACAATGTTTATCACTTTAATTAGTTATAAATTTATTGTCAACTTCAATATATATGGAGAGTTATAATAATTTTTATAAAAACCTTGACCTACAACAAAGTAACCCTACTTCTTTTACAGCCACATTTAGCGCTACAATCTTTTTTGCAATTGGAAAAATTAGTATTAAGGAGTTTTCTGGAGCAGGTGGGAGTAAAGTTGGAATCAGTTCCAAAGTACTATCTGTTAATTTCCAACCCCAGTCTTCTGGGTTCAGTTGACTGCTTGGCCATACTTGAACATGGTAGTACACTTGATTCAAGTGTTGATGAGCAGAAGCAGATGTTGGAGGAAGACAAGATAGTTGTACTTATTTATTGTTTCGTATATTTTTTTACAAAACTTAAATATCTATACTTGTCTATACAATCAATTTTTTTTGAAGCTCCATAAACAGCAAGGAGAAAGGGAATTCCTTTTGTGAATATCATTTGAGGAAAAGAGTAAATTTTTTTAAATACTTTTGCACAATCAAATCTTTTTTTTCAAACAATTTAAATACTGCTGCTTTACCCCTATTGCTGATACAGTATAGATATTGCTGATGCAGTATCGCATGTAAAAATAAAATATGGTTTTGACATTTTGGATAAGCAGATAAACTTTTAGAAGAATATATTTCTGTCCACTGTTGAACCTTTCCAGGTTTTAAAAAGTAAATAATCTTATCAATTGGAGTTTGTGCAGTGAGTAGTACTAATAAATCAACATCTTCACCAACCACAATAGTTGTATTTGTTGCATTGAATTGTTCCATTGCTGTTTCAATTATGAGGACATCAGCGTCATTATCACTACAATACTCAGCTTGTTTCACTACAATATTTTCAGCGGTTAATTTGTCACTTAACACTGAAATGAAACGAGATTTATTATGAATGTTTGCAAGAAATTGTTATTGGTTTGGTTGAGCAATCATAGATATAACAAAGATGATATTGGAACATGAGGATGTTTTCATAGTCCGACAACGTTGTTCTGCAGCTTTAATGTTTTTTGTAGAATCACTATAGTCAAATACTACTATCACTCTATGACCGTAGTTTCTGCGTACATACTGAATGTATTTTTCTAAAGTAATGTTGAAGGTTTCCTCTCGATCCCACACAACATGGTGTAACAGTACTGAAAGACCCAGTTGCAGTTTTGATTTGAAAGATCTATGCACAACAGCAGTCATAACAGTATGGCTAATATTTGTGCAAACTAATTTCAAATGCTCCAAATTACATCGTTTGTTTTAAGAATGACTTTCTCTAGAAAATATGACAATGAATCCAGGATATCGCTGTTTATATTCTCGAACATTCTACCTGGTGGGGGGTACATAGTATTATCAAACACAGAAGATTGAATATATTCACGAATAATTGCTGCCGCAGCTTTCAAAATTTTTAACCGTTCTTCTTTTTCATTTGAATTTTTTTTAACATACCAAGCTTGATTTAAAATATTGTGGTAATTGTCGATGAAACAAATAAATGTTAATTTTCCCGGTTTTTCAGTAATAATAATTCTAGCACCATACTTAAACTTCAATCGTATTTTTTATAGTTCTGTTATCTAAAGCTGGATTTTTACAAATATTCTTTAGTTCATCCAATGTAAACTGGCAATCATTGCTATTTTCTACAAATTTAAATATTTCCTCTATCACAGAATTTGTGGATTCATCTTGAGGTTGGCCTATTTTACCACCAGTGGTGGGTGTCAAGAAGGATTTATAACAATTGTCATGATACTTAGCCTCAACAGCAATTAAATCGTATTCAAAATCAATACATGCTGCAACAGCTTTTGCTACATCATCAGAACAAGCCCGAGCTTCTTTCAAAATAGTTTCTTTGAATAAAATTGTAGCAACTTTATAAATTTTTCTCTGAACATTCTACACTTTTTTCTTCTCAACCTCTTCATTCAGTTCATCGCTGCAAAATAAGCAATATTTTTTAAAACAGAAATCGGATTCACTTACTCGCACTCTAGTACGAGGTAGAATAATTTTCTATGTACTGACTTGTTCATTCTCATGCTGCCTTTTAACTGAAGTAATTGAATTTATCAAGTGTATAATTTTCAGCACTGCACATGAACTGTTACAGACTTTTCATTTTCTCAGATAATCAACAAACCCATCATTTCTCTCAATACTTGATTAGATCAAAGTTTTCATTCCATGACTTAAGGTAAAAGTTTCATCTTCAGTCAAAAGTTTATTGCAAATAAAGCAAAATTGTGACATTTTTTAAAATATTAACCGCCACAACCTGTAATAAGAAACACTAGCAATAAATACGTGTATTCACTCCAAAAGAACGTTCAACACTAAAAGTATTTCATTAAGGCCACTCGAAAAAAAAGCAGGTATATGAGCGCCGCCATCTGAACAATAGAGTAAACAGATGTTATTTAAGGTTATGCGGATAGACTGAATAAGGGACTAAGTTATAAGAGGCAGGAATGAGTATTTTTACTTATATTAAATGTCCGATGATGTATATATGTGGCATATGCATGTATATTATATATAATGTAATACCTTTAACTTTTCAAATTGTGATATTTCAGAAATGGTGATTTTTAGAGAAGAAAGTTTAAGGACAATTTCTGTAGATAATTATATGATCTACAATTTTTTTCTGATATATTTTTTGATACAACTTACAGTTTACAAGAAAAATAAAAAAAACCAAAATTTTGACCTTTAATCTTGAATAACTATTTTAGCAGACACGGGATCGATGGGGACTTTTGGTAATTTATTTGTAATGGTGTACCAAAATTGGTCTCTACCAAAATTCAGCTCTGTGAGAATTTTGGTAATTTGAAATGTCTATTTAGACCGGACTATTTGATGACTTCTGATCAGCTTTTTGAAAAAAATAGTTGTGTTTATTTCCTCAAAATCTCGCTTACCGTGGTGAGTTCTCTTGGAAGTTTGTAAATTAATTGAATAACATGCAGTGATTTTGTTTTTGATATCCAAAGATGAAGAAACCAGTTAACATTTATTCTCATATGAACCAAGCAATATGGACAAAGTTGTATAAACTGCAGAAATTTTTACAATTTACTAGAAAAATTTAAAAATGGTAGAATTTCAGTGACTGATGAGATGAACATTGTTCTGGACATCCAATTGAAATTTCAACTTCAGCACTTTAAAATTCATATAGACTCTCTCGCAAATGAAGACAGATTATAGTTGATATTATGTCAAAAATATTACAAGGAAGTGTATGTACAATCATAAAATTATCACCCGTAAGTTAAAGTACTATAAAACAAGCAGAAGATGAATTCCAAGAGAGTTAACAGACCACCATAAAAAGATAAGATTTTGCATGAGCACAGAGCTTACACAATGGTATAAGCTGGAAAGTGTTGCTTATTTGCACAGTATTCTGACCAATGAGATATGGATTCACCATTATGAATCAGAGTCAAAAAGACAAGAGTGGAGACAAAAGACGTGGAAGAAACATATGTACGTTGAAAGGTGAAAAAAAAACATCACATTGATTAGAGTTTTAACAACAGAGCAATTTGTTTCATTACTTACTTATTGAATGATCTTTGTAAAGAGACAAATGATTGTAGAAAAATGGTTTATTTATTCAATGATAATGACATTAACCAACTTTTCAACATAATCCTCGGCTACATTTAGGCAATTGTCTTATTTTTCTGTAAGCTTTCTTATTCCACTAACAAAGATATGTTCACCTTAGTGTACGAGTTGTTCTTGAACCACATTCTTGACTAATCACTATTGTCAAACTCATGCCGTGTAAAATCTCTTGCAGTGTTAAAACTCACTGCAAGTTAGTAAAACTACACTGTCCAAGTTTTGCATAAAGGTGAAAATGAGTTGGCCTTTGTGATTTTTAGTTGAGTCTCTCAGAACCTACCTTGAACATACTTTGTGGTAATTCAACTTAACCATGGATAATGTGGAATGGTCAAGGTTGATACTCTGGCTACAGCAATTTACCAATTTTTAAGCATCCTGTGAATAAGGCGATTAATCTGATAATCAATTAATAGTGAGCATAAACACTTAATTTAAACAAGAATTAAATGCAAGTTTTACTTTCTTTTCAAAACAGCAAAATACCAAGAAGAAAGCTGTAGTACATATCTGGCAAGTTATCTCAGAATATTATATGAATCAATCAAACTGAAAAATGAAAACATTAAAGAAAAACTGAATAATAATTACTATTAGACAACTCACCCAGATGCGATTTCTGTTTATGCAATTCAAGATCTTTTTCATTTAATGATTTAAAATCACAGCTATTTATATTACATTTTAATAAATCAATATCACAACCGGTATCACTATGACTTAACTGATAATGAGCTTCAAGAGTGGCTGTAAACAATGTAAATGACAAATAAATAAATTGCAAAAAATTTTTTATATAAAACACAATTTTTATATAAAGGGATAACATTTTTCAATTAACACATTAGTGCAACAGCATAAATATCCTCTCTGATATTTAGACAAATTTCATCAATCAGCTAGTACCGTGCCACTTAAAACATCTATTACTAATTTTTTTTTTATTCTACTTCTAAATTTTACTAATGCATTTGAAAACCATTTTAAATTCCAGAAATTTTATTAATGCTTCTTTTTAATGACAATGAAAAAAAAACATTTATAATCAGTAATCTGAAATATTATATTACAAAATGTTGTAAACAACTACAAATTAAAATCAGTATACAGTAAATCATCGATTAACCAAACCTCTCGGGACCAGGGCTCCTTCAGATAATTGATACATCCAGTACAAACTACAATACGTTGTTACACGTACAATATTTAACTTTATACTGTACTGTAATTACTACTCTGTAAAGTTAATTTTAAAAAAATTAATTAAATTTTATACACAAAATGGTACAGTAGGCCTGCATACCATTCATACTTCTGACAAATTTATCGATTGCTGTCTGCTTCAAACGATACCCCAATTTCTCGCTGCTAGAGACTGAAGCCTTTTATAAGATTCATAAGTTGAATACAATCTGCCTTGTCTTCTTTTTTGTCCCATTTCAAAACTGTATTCATAGCTTCAAAAGCTTTTTTTTTTGCTGCCAATGGTTTTATATTTGTAGCACTCTCATTCTCTTTATCAGAAAATCTATTTCATTTTTATTACATTCATTGAAAAAACTGTCTTCTCAATCAGTTAGTAACTGAAATTCAGAATCACCTTCATCCACCTATAATCATTCATTAACTTCTTTATTACAATTTTTAAACTGAGGGATCTCCTATATCAATTGATGAATAATTTCAATATCTGTTAATGATGTTTAATATCATATCTATTTTTTTGGTTTAATGTTTAATTTAAAAAATTTTCCCACATTCATTTTAGATGCTGTTCCATTTTCATTTTTTAAGCTGTCCCCCAGCCATCTGCAATCATATAAGCAATTTCCTTCATGTTGAATTTTATTATTAACTGTTAGGATTCTTCCACATTTTCACTAACTTTTCAGTATAGCCATTTGAATGTTTCTATAACACTCTGATCTACTGGTTGCTGTATACTGGTTATATGTAGTGGGACCCAACATAACATCAATATCCTCATGCTGAAGTAATGAATCAGCTTAAGGATGTGCAAGAACATTATCAAAGAGAAATAATACAGTACTATTTCTTTTATTTTCAGTTTTTCTTTTCTTTACTGAAAGGACACATACATCTTAATCCATTTAGTAAGATTTTCTACATCCATACAAACATTTCTTTCGTGTAAATAATTAACTAGAAAATTATTCACATTAACATCTGCATTTGCGCACAGTTATAATATGTTATAGGAGAAATAATTTTCTCCTATAAATTGGGAGGAAACTATTCATCTGAAATACCAAGCTGACATATACAATGTCTAAATTTGTATTTTTACAACCAGCCAAGCAGGTGATTTATGCTTTTAAGCTATGGCTTAAAAGCATGAATCACCTTCAAGTTTTTCATTCATTAGTGTCTTTTTACAAGTGAATAGGCCCGGATATAGGTCCATCCTTGCTTCTTTTTTGAACAAAGCCAGGTGTGCAATCTAACTTGTCATTTTCAGCTGTTAATCTGAAATTAATACCTTCCAAAGAATCTAGTTTACCACCATAAGAAGATAGTTCACTTTTTAAATGTTGTTAATCGCTGATCATCATTTAAATTTACCATTAGATTTGGAAGCCAATTCACTAGCCCTAGCCCTTTCTCCTTTCTTCCCACAACCAATAACACTGAAAAACATAATGTTTTTTCCTAACATGCAATAAATGATTTTAATCGGTTTTTTATGCTGAAAACAAATATAAACTCAGAATTTTCCGATCACCTACAATTTGTAAAAAATTTTTAAATCTTAAAGGATTTTTTCCATTTTTCAATGTTTAATTAGTATTTTAAGCTCATACATTGTATTTTGTTAGCTCATTTATTATTATTATTAAACTTTGTTAACATGATCTGTAAGCTATAAATTACCATAAAATCAAATAGATAAAATATTATACCTTTAATTAAAAAAAGTATATAATTTGTTTTTCAGTGTAAAATTTGTGATCAGGATAAGACGTGGGCTCCTTATATAGTATGCACTGATCATTCTGTATATTTAAGAAGATGGTGAAAGGTACACGGAAGGCTTAGTCATTATGGTTTGACTTGAACCAAACGATCATGTAACCAATTGTTACTTTTGTTTAAGAAGAGTGTCTGGAATTTCTAAAAAATCAAATATATAATCCTTCACTCTACCTCACAGTGAAATTATTCCAGTTCCTGAGCGGCATAATGAATGTATGTTTCAAAAGCAGTGATGAAGAATCAGGCAGTACTGAAGAATACAACAATGATTTTCATTTTGAATTATCTTCCGATAAGCCCCATCTTAAACATCAAACAGTGAATTAAATCACTTGGTTAGGGATTTAAATTTATCAAAAAATCAACCTGAACTGTTAGGATCAAAACTACAAGATTGGAATTTACTTTAAAAAGATACAAAAGTTTTGGGCTTTAAAAGCAGACAAAAAGAACTTTCTCAGTACTTTATGGATGGATGAAAATAATTTGGTTTAATGCACTAATGTTGATGAGCTTATGTTGCACTTAAGAAAGTTCACAAACCTGAGGATGGTGCCTATTCATAGATTCATCCAATATAGTTTAAAAGTGGTTTTACTACACAATGTTAACAAATTTTCTTTCAATACCAATCGCTTATGGTATTAATTTGTAAGAGACATATGACGTGATGAAAAATGTTCTTGAAAAATAAATTATAAAAACCACAGCTAGATCATATTGATGATTTAAAAGTTTGTTAGGCATGCAGTTAGGTTATACAAAGTATACGTGTTTTCTTTACAGGTGGGAGATCCGAGCTAGGGATAAACATTATGTTACCAAAGAGTAGAAAAGATGAGACAACTTAACTCCAAATGGGAAAGATATATTCATTATATATTATTCATTCATGAGCTCTTAGATCAACGCAACAAAATATTTTTACCCCGTCTCCATATCAAGCTAGGACTGATGGAAAATTTTGTAAAAGCAATGGAAGATAGTCTTGGATTTTTGTACATCAGGCAGAAATTTCAGAATTTAGGTGAAGGAAAAATTAAGAAGGAATATTTGTTGGTCCTGAAATAAGAGAATTGGTCAAAGATGACGTATTTAACTTGATGTTAAATAATGTAGAAGGTGCAGCTTGGGCTTCATTTAAAAAGATTAGTAAAAGTTTTCTCAGCAAATTCCTACAATTACCAAGATATTGTTAAATCAACTTCTTACTTCATACAGAGCTATGGAATGTAATATTTCCTTGGAAATACATTTCCTACACTCACATCTGGATTTTTTCCTGGATAACCTCAGAAACACAAGTTGAGGAATGCTGTGAATGTTTCCACCAAGACATTTCAATGACAGAAAGCCACTATAAAGAGAAATGGATTACTAACATGCTAGCCGATTAATGCTGGACATTAATTTGGAATGTGCCTGAGGCTATTTATAAAAGAAAAGCATCAGTGAAATAATTCTAACAGATGTATGGCCATGCAAAATTATTAATTTTACATTTTCAACAATATTTTCCAATAACTTTTTTTAACGGTAATTTATTTCAAACTAAGAGAGATAGAAAAATTGTATTTACAGATCTGTAATGTATGCAAAAAGCAATTCAAGAAATATTACCACTAGACAAAAACATTTTTTTTTATATTTTTCCATCAATGTAATTTATAGTTTATCATTTATTGACAGCACTATTCTCTTTCATTTTAAAGACATTGTAAAACAGTTAAAATTGAAAAGCACAATAATTTAAAATTAAAAAGTACTAAATGTTTAAAAAGTCAAACACAATATAAAAACACAGCAACGAATAAATGCAATATATAATGTAACTTTGATCACTAACATTTGCAAACGAAAGAAAAGCTGGTATGATACGCTGCTGAATAATAAAATAAGGTATCACCATATGATGATATGGTATCACATGATGATGGTGATGGTACCACCTTATTCATCATTCACTGTACGAATGATGAATATAATGTGATACAACATACTGAATCATTAGTAATTCATTAGTCATTAGTAATTCAGAGACTTCTGCTGGAAGAGATTTTTTATCACCTGGAAACCAAATCATTATTCTACTATATTTCACATTCAATAATGTAATAAAACTGAGCTTGGATAATTGATTATTCACTCAATGGATTTTTGGATAATCGATTGTCTACTGTACTTGTTCATGAAGTAATGTTTTATTAATGATACAAAAAATGATTGCTTATTATAATGGATGTGACTTAAATAGGTTCTCACAGATTTTTTTCATATAAAGGAGTACTCACCTCTGGGTACCATGTCTTATTTATTACTTTCAAACAACTGTTATTAATGAAAGAAAATTTTACAAAAAATTATTCACAAGTTGCTTGCTTCCTGTCCTCTGAAATCTTTTACTAAAATTTATTCATGGCAAGTAAATTAAAAAAAATTCTATAAAATTTGAACTTGTTTAAGATTTGAATTACTTTATTTACAATCTTCACCTACTAAACCATAAAGAAATTAAAAATGGAGTTTTGTGTATGACCTTTTAATTTTCAGATCCAGATAAAAGGATAATTTCCAGAAAAAATTACTTCAAATTCTATTTTCATCCATTGAAATTTTTTTGCTAAATTGCTATGAGAATGGAAAATAAAAGGTTTTAAAAGAGAGGTTCATTTTTTACTCTTACTACTACAACTATGGTTTTTCTTTTAAGAAAAGGGGACAAAGTCTGATTCGAATCGATGTGTACTTTTGCAAGATCTAAATATTTCATCAATTAAAATTTTATTTGACTGTAACTATAAATAATTAAAATAAGTACCACTTACGATGTATCATCGAAAAGCTCTCAATGAGGACTTACTACTACAGTTAACAAAAAGGCAAAAATTCAAATTATTGGGGATTTTGGGCTTTTTTTTGGACACTTTCAGTTCAGCCAATTAAAATCAAAAGGAGATGTGTCCAACAAGATTCACAATCAGTCCTAGGTAAAAATTTCAACTTTCTACACTAATTGTTTTTGAGTTATACGAGATACGTACATACATATGTACAGAAGTCACCCTGAAACTAGTCAAAATGGATTAAGGAATGGTCAAAATGGATATTTCCGTTGAAATCTGAAAACCAAAATTTTTCACAATTACAATACTATGATTTTATTTCTTTCCAAGACAATTTACGTATTCCTCTAATTGATATTGTGCCTTCAAAATAGCCCCTCAGGGATGCAACACACTCAGAGCAGCTTCTTTCAATAATTAAAAGATTTGTCTAAAGTGTTTTTTTGTATAATCTTAAGCACATACGTGTATAATAATAATACCATATGTAAGCAAAGCATACGTATGGTATTATTTTTTACTACGTAATCAAAAATTAATAATGAAGTGTGAGCTGGAATGTTATTGTGGTCCAAAATGTAAGCATTCTTTGGTTGTTTTTCTCAGATTCCTTCTCAAATTGATGTATAAAGTGCTAAGTAATATGTCTGTTTATTTGACTGTGCGGCCTTGTGATAAAAATTCATAATGAATAACAGCATTATAAATAAAAGAAAAAACCAGAAGTAGAACCTTAAAGTTCAATCTAACTTGGCATGCTTTATTCAGTTTTGGTTCTTCAGGAATAATTTGTACCATTCATAAACCCTTGTCATTGACATAACATCCTATAATATTAATATACCCCACTTAATTTATCAAGATAAAATTAAGATAAGATATATCTTACATCAAAAATATATACTAGACAATTCATATTAATAGATTTTAAATACAAACAAGTATAATCATATATATTTTAACTTAATATTATAAGGATACAATTAATAATTTACAGTAATGAATAGATATAATAACGGTTAGAGGAGCAGTAATATTTAACCAATATTATTTGTTATGACAATTGTACTGATATAAATTTTGTGTTCAATAAATTAATTATATATACAGCCATTTCATATGGCTTGTGGAGAGTGGGAGCAGTGTATAGTCATTGCACAACAAACATAGAATTGTTAATATTAGATGCTAATACTATAATCACTCATACGTTGATATGGTATTTTTTTATACCATTACAATCAGTAATGGTACACGACACATCACAACCTAATTTGTACAAAAATAAATAATTATAATTACAATTTACAGTTAATTTATTATTTCATTAATGAATCTGTCAATAATACTGTGAATTATACTTTTAACAAATTATTAAAATCAACTAGTGCATTCTTTTATAAACAAATTCTGTGTAAGTATTCATGCAGTACAAAATAATTAAGATATTTTCCTATTTGATTCAATAATGAAATTATAAATACTTGCCCCTTTGCTATAGTTATCTGAACAATTACATTTCCTCCATGCAGCTCATGGTTTCTTTGCTTTTCCCACCTTCATATCAATCAGTGCTTTCAATTTCTGCAGAAGACATGTTGTCACTACTGATATCATAGCTTAATTTTACTATGAATGATTTGACAGCCTCTTCCATTAGACCTTTTGCATATCCTAGTAAGTTTTCCCTATTTTCAAGCAGTGTTTGATTTTTTCCTCCTACTGTTCTATATCCATTGATGCAAATTTATTTTTTTCCATGTCTGTCAACTTCTTTGATGATATGTAACATTTTGAGGAGCAACCCAATTTTTGAAAAATGCCCAAATGAATTCTATCAGGTTCAGCTCAAGATGATATGAGGAAGTCACAAAATACTGTGACCAATGTTTTTAATGTTTATGTTTACTGAAAAAAACTTCAAATAATATCTTATACTATATAAGCCTTATAACTATTTCATAATGTTCTACTTTAATATCAGTTTCAGGAAAGGAATGCCATGTGACTTCAGCCAATCTTGCATATCAATTTTTTTTAAATTCATATCAGGAAATCTGTTCTTTTTAATGTTGTGATAAGAAGCATTATATAGGACAATTATTAAATTAAGTGTCACACTTGGAAACAGTTTCTTCATAATAAGGCAGTGAGGTATGAATCCTGTAAATTCAGTGAAGAACAAAATAATCGTTTTTGAACCATTCTTTTTCCAACCAGTTTTATAAAAGATTCTTTAGGTGGATTTTTTTCAGAACATTCTTTGTTTTGCAAATGAGTAGTGTGTATGGAAATTTCAGAGAGAAACATGACTGAATTATTTTTTCTCTGAATTTACTCACTTTTTTTCTTTTTTTTTTTTTTTTGATATTTACAGCATTTGTATTGGATGTCATGCCTTTGCACTGATCTATTTTTTGAAATTTTATAACCTGACCTTTGAAGCTGACCTTTTTCAAAATACGTCAATGATGTACATCAACCTTCAAACACATTTTCACTTTTTACATTTTTTTACAATTTTGTACAGTTAGAAGACATTTTTGTTGAGTATAAAAATTGAGAACAGTGCAAAAGTCAAAATCATCCAACCCAGAAATAGGAAACGGCCTTTTTTTATTTCCCTGTACAAAGAAAAAGTAAGTATTGTAATCGAAAAAAATTTTGGTTTTTAGATTTAAATGGAAATATCCATTTTGACTAGTTTTGGCATGACTTATGTACATACATATCTTGCATAACTCAAACACGATTAGCTGTAGGATGTTGAAATTTTGGATTTAGGACTGTTGTAACATCTAGTTTTACAACTCCCCTTTTGATTGCAAATGACTGAACCAAAAGTGACCAAAAAAGCCCAAATCTCCAAAAAATTTGGATTTTTTTACTTTTTCTTAACTGCAGTAATAAGCCCTCGCTGAGAGCTTTTCAAAGATATATCATAAGTGGTACTTATTTTTTCATTTGTTCTAGAGTTATAGCCAAATAAAATTTGAATTAATGAAATATTTGGGTCTTACAAGGGAAGGCATATAGGTTTGAATCAAACTTATCTCCTTTTTTCTTTTTTTAATTCACTTTAACTTTTTTTTAAATTTAAATATATTAATTTATTAATAATTATTAACCCATGATTGTAAAAAAATCCTTCACAATAAGTAAAAATCTAATAACTTTAAAAAAAATAAAAATTGAAAAAAAAAAATCAGAAGTTATTAGTGGAATAAAATTTTATGTACCTTTTAAAAGTGTGTACATGTAAATTAATAGGCATTATTACACTAGTGAATATGCAATAGATTTGGTGAAACATCTGATTATTTGATATTAATTGAAAATTATAATTTATAATCTTATTATTTTTGGATTTTCTAGTTTAATTTAATTATTCTGGAATTTCTGTTAAATTTTATCTAGATTAAACTTTACTACAGAGTAACTGAAAATTAGACCCTTACAAGAACATATATACTGAGGCATACATGCCTGATTTTTGATAAAGTCCAAAAAATTCTTATCTTCTAGTTCATTACTATTCCTCTGATATTGTCAGACAGTATTTTCCCTACATCAGAGTTGATCATCATTTCATTTATTTGTTTTTTGTCACCAATTATTTAGTCGTTCTTTCGTTTCATATAATTCCTCTAATGTTAATTTGTGTACATGTTCCCTAGTTTTCAAATTTTCTCTCATTCATCAAATTTTATATCCATCATCCACAGTTAATCTTTTTATTCTTTCCTTGGTCTCAACGGATAAATGTAACATTTATGTAACATTTATCATCTTCTCTTTAATCTTTTTATTCTTTCTTTCGTTTTAAGATTTTCTGCCTCTTTATACTTATCATCTGCTCACTTTCAAATGAAAAAAGTTTAAATAAAGAAAGGCAAAAAATGTGTATATGTAATTTAATAGGCATACAAGGAAGTCATGTGATGTCCACATCAGATTTTTTTTGTAAACAAACATTGTCAACAGATTTTAGTCATAAATTTAAGTTTCACGACAGTAGCCTGACTATGTATAATCTTTCTTTCCCCAAGTATAGACATAAATTTACTAACTAAAACTAACATCAGATTAACATAAAAAAAATAAAATAACTCAGCTATCTCATAAAAGTAATTTACAAAAATAAAAAAATACTTTATATGCTTTACTATTAAAAAATCATAACCCACAAAATATGTCTTGAGGTGAACACAGCAAACAATTATGATGAACTGAAGAAATCTGTTTACATATTATTACATGTATATTAAAAATAAAATTATATGTTATTTAAGATATGTACTTGGATGTTTACACTTCAATAATAATATTTATAAACATACAATCATTTCTTTATGAATAATTTCTCAACACAAAGTACGTGCTTATGTAAGCACATATATATGAATAATAATATTTTGTTGCTGATAATTTTTATTTGCGGCAGATGACTTATTTATTTGTACATGATTGTGTACACTTATGGAGAGAGTGGTAGTGTTTGGTTCACAAGCCATATGAAATTGCACTATATATATATTATTAATGAAAAAACTACTTTTTCTAAAAGTAAGTCATAAAAATTCTATAATAGAATTATTTTAGTAATATTATAATTAACTTCACACTACGTTACAATTAAGAGGTCACTACCAATTTTAAAAAAATAAGTGACTGTAATTCAACATTTTTTTATACAGCTCAAAAATTTTTTATACAAACAATTAATAAATTTTACACCATACATACGTTTGTTTGAAGCTTTGTAGTCACATTGTTTACAAGCAAATGGATGAACCTTTTTATGAACTGTACCATGACGTTTCAAATCTGTACTTGTTTTAAATGCACGACCACATTTTTCAACTTGACATATAAATGGTGCATCACCTATAATATAATATTGTGTTATCACATAAAAGCAAAATATAGTCGTGGCCAAAGATAATTGTATGTAATTTAAGTTAAACATATATCAAAAACACAAATTAAAAAATGACATTCATGAAAAACAATCATTTTTCAAGATAAACTGCGCCATATACAAAATATAAATTAATAGACCGCAAAATACAATGATTGTTGAAAAAATTATTTATCATTCCTCAAACAATTTTTATACTTCATTCACCAAAAAGAAAAATATCAAGGACTTTTTAAAACTAAATATAATTTAGGAAATATTAAAACAACACTCTTCAAGGCACATGTAAAGCCATGATTTAGCCAAAGTTTCTGGAGATAAGATTAAAAACCATGATGTATAAGAAATAAGTTTTATGTCCGTTACAGGTTTTTTAACATGTTTAACATATCAGAAAAAAAGAGTGAAAAATCAAAGAAAGACAGAAGTAAAGGATAAGTGATGAAAGAAGCCAAAAGCTTACGGAGAAAAGGAATATGACAAAGGAAAAGGGAATGCCAGATAGTAATCTTGCTAGTGGATAAAAAATATATAAATATGAAGCATCCTTTTATGTTCATTTCATATTGAGCTGAAGTTCAATTAGAGTAATTAATTATCTTGTAATGGGAAATGAATTTTATAGTATGAAAAAATGTTATGCCTGACAATGGAAACTTTTTTAATATTAATTTTTTCTTTTTTTTTTTAAAGTGGCTATATAAAATCAACCTTCATGAGTATTGTTACATTAAGGTATTACAGATGTACATTACTTATAATATTATATATATATATATATATATACAGTTGGTGTAATATTATTCGTGTAGTTCTAGCAGTGCAGTTAAAGGGTAGCAGTATTTGTTGTAGGGTTTTATTATATGCATAATTAAAACTTTATATAATAGACTTGCCCCCCCCCTCAAAGTAGTCATTGTTGCTGGCAAAACACTGCTTCCAATGTTTCTTCCATTTTTGGGAATGTTGTACAACATATAGGTTTTTTTTTTTGTATAGAATTGTTGTGGCTTAAAAATTACTTCTTCAAGGTCACCTTCAATTTTGAAAACAAGAAAACATCTATAGTAGGTGGGTAAATATATGCTCCTGTTATTAGTGAGCAATTTAAGTGTTTTACCAGAAAACAAGTGACAAAAGAGCTGACAAGGTGTCACGATGCATACAAATCTGACTTCTCCACAATTCATTTTTGCCTATAGCATTTCTCAATAAACTAATACTTCCAATCAGAAATCTTTGTTAATTGACATACCACATAGATTAAAATCACAGTGGACGACGCCTTTCCAGTCAAAAACAATCACAGACATAGACATCACCTTTATGTTTGACAGACTCAACTATGCTTTTTTTTTGATCAGACCTATCCTTTTTCCTCCTAATCTGACAACTCATCTTAATTTTCCATATCGCAGGCATAAACCTAATCTCATTTTCATAGTTTTCCCAGGCAATGGCACAATTAAGAAATCTTTACTGTTATTAACATAATTTTCTTTCTTATCACTGGTCAGCAAATTCATGTGAACTTTAAAGAGATATAATGCATGTTAGGTTTTTCATTAAAGTTGTGTTGCATGCCCACTTCTATGCAATTAAGTAGCACTATTCAATAGCCAGAGCATGAACCGCATTATTTGTTGATATACTAGATTGTTTAAGTCTTGTATCTTACTTGGTTGATGATCTACTCTCATTAAAAACAATTCAACCATTTGTAATACTATGATTTGCTCATACAATCTCTGTGAAAATACAGTCTCACATATATCCAATTGTTATACCTTAAAAACCAATAACGATAGCGTAATGCATCAAACTGCACAAAACAATTCACTTCTGTTTTATAATTACCATAAAATATGTTTGTATTTAAGTTCTCAAATAATTCAAACATGGGTATCACAGAGAATGTATGAAACCACATCTCTTTACTGTTCTCATTTACTAGTTAGTAAACTTGTTTATTACTTGCCCTTCGAATGCTAATTTTAGTTTGTAGGTTCTTTTGTAATATCCTTTAATGAATGCAACATGTTAGTTATGAAATGCTCCAACTGATCTCTCTCTCTCTCCTTATCTGTTTAGCCTCCAGAACTACCGTAAGGTATTACTTCAGAGGATGAACGAGGATGATGTGTATGAAGTGTAGTCTTGTACAATCTCAGGTCGACCACTCCTGAGAAGTGTGGTTAATTGAAACCC
>JAAAKQ030039320.1:0-16800 GCA_010016005.3 Zanna intricata
ACCTGAGATTGTACAAGACTACACTTCATTCACATTCATACACATTGTCCTCATTCATCCTCTGAAGTAATACCTTATGGTAGTTCTAGAGGCTAAACAGAAAAATAGAGAGTACGGTAAAATACTGAAATTTTTTAATTTCTAAATATTGAATTTTTCACAAAATTAAATATGAGGGTTAATAGATTCCAGTATATATTGAAAAAATTTTTAGTGTTGTGTAATATTAAAACTATGTGAATGTTTTGTAACAATTTACTTAGTTTTTCTTCTTACTTATTGACCACTACCAAAATTCTAAAGGTTTGTATCTTGCGATATGAAGTTTATAGTGTGTAGATTCCAAGTTTGACTGGGATTTTAACCTAGAACATTATGGGAAAAGGTAAAAATGACGGTGTGAAGAATAGAGAAGAATACTCTAGTCTTCATAAGTCTGTGTTAAAAGAATGGGGAGCTAAATGACATAAATAACAAAGTTTTGTTTGTTCACTGAACTCCAAAATATAGATACATCTGTTCCATGTGATACCTTCAGTTTTGATGGTAGAGTAGAAAGTAATTAACTTAAATATTATTTTCCTAATGTTTTATTAATTTTTATTTTCTTTTTTTTACAGCGACAAACCAGTGGTTCATCCCTACTGTAAAAGGAGACATCCCGCCAGGATGTGCGGCTTATGGCTTTGTGGTTGATAACACTAGAATATTAGTATTTGGTGGCATGGTAGAATATGGAAAATACTCAAATGAATTATATGAATTACAAGTACATATTTGTTATTACTATTATTTTACATTAGAAATTATGTGTAATTACTGAAATTTACTGTTAAGTTGAAAAATAAGTACTATTTTTGTTTAAGATTTATTCATCATATGTTTACATAAATTCTAAAATTCATGTTAATTATATTTAGAGTGTATTGGTACTTCCATCTTATACACTTGTTATCTACTGGGTTGTTGCTCTTATATCCGAGGTCATATTTTCATCTATAACTAACATCCTGTATGAAGAATTTTTTTCTGATTTTAAAGTAGTATTTTCATACCGAATTTACATTTCTTAAATGAATAACCCTGTTTTAATAAAGGCATGTTTTTAGTATTTTCCTTCTTTTTCGTAGATATTCTGTGCATTAGTCTGGTTGCCATAAAAATAAATAAGTTATTGTTAGATATTCTAGAAAGGTTACAATATTTGCAGTTTATTTTTATATATTTATATTATTATTATTATAAATATTGTATTTTTTGTTTTGCAAAACTAAAATTGGTTCTATTTTAAATAATAAAATGTAACAATTTAAAAAAAAAATGATTATAGAATTCAATGTGTAGTATGTCATACTCAGCACCATGTACAAGCTTTTGAACATAACTTTATGACTGTGCCCACATAATCACAGATTTTATAGTAAATTTATTTACTGCTTTTCAAATTCAATTGTTCATTGACTGAAAACCATTGAATCTACTAAAAAATTTTCCAGTTTTTTTTTATTTCCTGATTAATTAAAAAATAACAGTATTTTAAATTGTTTTACTAAGTGCATCGGGAATGAAAGTAACTTATTGTAATTAATAAGTAACTTAAACCTAAGTAACTATGCTTCTTAAGCTCCCAATTCTTTTTTATAACTGATCTTAAAATTTACTAACACCCTAAAAATATGGAAGATTCTCTCTTACAAATTTTTTTTTGTCAATTCTATCAGCTATAGTGTCACAAACTCAACTTATAAAAAGTATGCACTAAAAATGTAGTACTTTTTGTTTATTAATTACTTTAAAGGAGCTTGATTGTTTTTATTGGTAGATATTTCAAATTAATTAAGAAAAAACTTGCTTTGGAAGAGCCTGTAAATAAATTTTTGTGACTTCTCACAGATGAGGTACTTGGCTTATGAGGCCCCATCACTCTGTAGTTTATACTAAATGCATATATCAGAGTGAGATGGGTAAAAGAATGAGGAAGATGTTGGTACAATTGGAGCTGGAGCAGAGAGGACTGTTTATTGCCTGCTTATTTGAGTATTGCCAGTCTGTGACGAGCATTGGCTTGTGAATAAGGTTGTATAATCATGTGTTATTTGTTAAAATGCAGTTAACTGTTGAATAATATATATTTGTGATGGAAACTTATTTGGATAAAATTTTGTGTTGTGTAGCTGTGAAAGTTCAAGGAAAGATTTGAAAAGGAAGCAGTGAAAAGTGTTAGTCAGAAGTTAGTTAAAAAATTACTTATTAAGTTGCAAATTTATCAGTTAGTGAAACAGATTTGGTGTTAGACTAGAAATTTGCCTGGAACAGGTCAGTTTTAATGATGCAGGTCGTACAGGACATTAAAGTGGCAGGTACAGTAGCTCTTAATTCTTTACGGAGATTAAGCTGGGAAAAGATTATTTCACTAGGTTCAGCCCACACTGTGGCGAGCAGAATGCTAAAATGTTATCCATATCAAATACAGGTTTTTCCTGAGCTAACTAATGCTGATTATGCTAAAAGTATTCATTGTTTTTAATAGTTCGAGAAAACTTCATTTGATATAACATTGGCATTTGAGATCAAGTGTTTTTCACAGATTAAATGTGGTTTCACTGTGGTGGGTATGGGTAATAATCAGAACTACCAGACCTGGGGTACTGAAAACCCACACATTTTCTTTGAATCTCCCCAACACTCATAAAAAATGGGCATTTGGTATGCAGTTTCAAGGTGACAAATAATATGATCCTTGTTTTTTTTTAAAAAAAACTGTGAATGTTGCCGTCTACCCAGAAATTATCCCACAGTTCAGTCTTCCTGCAAGAGGGTAGCATGACTGCTGGTTGTACCAGGACAATGCCACTTGGCATACAGCTGGCTTGGCATACTTGGCTTGTACCATGGAGATGCTACAAGATTTTTTTGCTGGAAGAATAATTTCTAAAGAATTGTGGCAGCTAGATCACCTGATTTGACTAGTCCAGACTTCTTTCTTTGGGGTTACTTAACAGAAATTGTTTGTAGGAGCAATCCATATATCCTGCAGAAATTGAAAATAAACATTACCAAGCCATCCAGGAGATAAACAGTGTACAGCTAACACAAGAGTTGCTAAACTTGGTCAGATGTGGACAAGTGCATAAAAGTGGATGGAAATAATTTTCAACATCTGTAAATTAATATTGTGTTTGCCAATAAACTATTATTTATAGACTAAACTAGTGATGGGGCCTCTTTTAAGTTGAATACTCTGTATTAAAGAAGCTAGATGTGCTACATAAGAGTGAAAATTGGATTAAAGCAAAGGCGTTCTCTTTTAGCTTCCATGCATTATAAAAAAAAAAACGATTATGCTACTTTTACACTTTTATAAAACAATAAAGTATAATATAGCAAATAATTAAATGAACTTTCAATGTGTGTTATGTACACTCTGTCCCTTTATGAGGATTACACCTTTTTAGTTATTTTATTTACTGACTAGTTTTGCTAAATTTTTGCATGGGAAATACAGCAAGGACATATTCTTTTTATTACATATTAGCAAAAAATATAATTCCAGTTTTTAGACAATTACCTAGAATCATCCTTTTTTAAATTGTTATTTCACTCCAAGATTACCAGATTTATCTTTTTATTTTATTCAAGCGTATTTGAAACAGTTTTGTAGAACTTTATTTTAAAATTTTTGATAAGGGCTTAAAGAGGGTTAGTGAACTGGAAATTCTTCAAATCCCTGACTTTTCAAGTGTCAATTAATTAATTAAATTTAAATTACATTTGAAGATGTGGCTGTCAGTCTGTAGCTAAGTACAGCTATTTTAATCTTGTTCTGTTTTTCCTTACATTTTTAGAACATTTTCTGCTTATTTTACCAGTAATTATTTTTAAACTATTAGAAACTAATATTTTATTTTAAAAATAGGCAGTCTGTTTATATGGTTATTTATACGTGTACATCAGTACTTTCACACATTTTTTTACTTATTTTAGTGTCTATTTAATGTTTATGTCAAACCTGCAAAATATTGGTAAATAGTAGTACAGCCAATCCAACGCAACATAAGATAATTTAACAATGAATGAATGAATGCATGAATGCATGCAGATGTCAACAAGGCACACTATTTCAACTCAGATCAATGCACTAGCTTTGTTGACATTTTATACATTATTTTTAAACTGCTATTTTTTGGGCTCTGGAAAAGAATCAGAAGTGGCCTCTTTGAACATCAAGTAAAGCAGTTTTTTTTATTAAATCTGTATTCAAGATAAGCCTAGAACAATCATCAAAGACCATCTAGCAGAAATATTCCTGAATCACTTCTACTTTGGTGTTCAGAAAATATATTTTCTGTCCCTTTGATTTCAGTTCTTTTATGCGTTCTGAAAAAAACAACTGACAACCTCTTTATGCCTTTCTACTGATTTCAGTTCATGTGTATTGCATAGATCACAGTTCTGCATACTTTGTCAATCACTTTTTGCACTCTGATAATTAGAATATTAGAGATCACTTACCTTGCATTGAGCTCAAAAGACAGTTATAAAATTATACATTAAGATCCTTTCAGATACCTTTAACAACACTGTATTAAAATATTCCCAAAAGTTGAGGTTCTGACATTTGACAGAATAGAATATTCTAATGTAATGAAGTGTGTATGTTTTCAATCTTTTTATCAATTCTGTTGAAGTTCAGTCACCGTCAGTCATCATACTATTCCTTTTAGTGAACATTGTTTGTTATCATTTTTCTGTTGTCAAGTTGGTTAAAAATTTCTTTAAAACACTTTCACTTTGTGGAATGCATTTGTGTTATAATTGTAATTTTCTTAAATTAAAATGTAAAATTTTCTTTTTTTATGGAAATAAATTATTTTTTTCTTTTATCTTATTACAGGCAAGTCGCTGGGAATGGAAAAGATTAAGACCAAGGCCACCTCGCCATGGGCCTCCGCCTTGTCCCAGATTAGGACACAGTTTTACACTAATAGGACACAAAGTATATCTTTTTGGAGGATTAGCTAATGATAGTGACGATCCAAAAAATAATATTCCAAGGTATGTAATACTATTTTGTTAATTAGGATAATATTGAATTTTTCTTTCAATATATATGTGCTTTGTCAGAACAGTTTTTTATTGTATTGAAACTTGGTCTATATATGTTTATTGAGAGGAAAACGGGGTCATATTTCATTTTCTAGTGTGGGATTCATTTTTTTTTTTTAAAGGTTGTCAATTTAGTTAATATTTTGTATCTAATATTAATTTTTTTTTTTAAAGTTTCCATGTAATAAAGTAACTACTGTTATACTGAACTGAATACTAGGCCGTGGATACCGTTGTTTTTTGGTAGAAGGGTTTCAATTAACCACACATCTCAATGACTGAGACTGTACTAGACTACACTTCATTCACATTCATACATATTCTCATTCATCCTCTGAAGTAATACCTTTCGGTATTTCCAAAGGCTAAACAGAAGTAGTGAGTGCTTGTCATAAAATGCATTAATTTCTAGCAGCTTTTCTTAAAAATTAGTTTTAGAGAATTTTGTCCTTAGTAGATAAAAAATAAATAAATAATATCATACTGAGTGCAAAAGTAATACAGAATCTTCATTAAATAGAATTTATTTCTCATTAGTGCAATTGCAAGAAATACTATCAATCGAGTAAAGAATAAAAATGGATTATTCAGTGCCTCATTCACTAAAGCACACAATTGTATTGGAGATGTTAATTATAGTAATGCACTGTTTTAAAGTATTTCAGGGTTATTAAATAGCTGAACCAATTATTAGCCAATGTAATAACTGATCAATTACAAAACAAAATTGATCCATTGCAAAATTGGCACTTTTCTTTAAATAAAAAAATGTTTTTGAACTTTTGTAAAAATTACAGATTTTAATTTAAAAATGTTAGATTAATAAATAATGTAGGAAGTTATGTTAAATTTTTTTTTTTTTTGAAGAGCTAAATCTTTAAAAAATTTGTTTTTCTAGTAAGGGGCATATGAAAGATTACATAGTCTATTTATAGTAATTATTGATAGAAAAACTATAACATTTCTCAGTGTGTGATTGATCACATTGAAACAAAATGTTTATAAACCTGCAAGCTAATTAAAGTACACGCGTACGCACATTCAGACTTTTAACAGTGCACACAAGTTTATTTTCAATAAGATATAAATTATCCTATGTATTCAGTATTATAAACTATGCAGGACTGTATTTAGATAATTTATTTACAATACAAAAAATAAAGTCCCTTAAACTTTTATAGTTAATGTGTGTATGTGTATATATATATATATATATATATATATATATATAATATCATAAAAGAAACTTCTCGGTTGTTTGTATAATAGACAACAATAATTTTATTTTATAACTCTTTAGGGAACACAACCATTTTATAATATTATACAAAAATAAACTAGAACAATTTTTTGCATTTTTTGTGTAAAATGGTTGTTACCTAAAGAGTTATAAAGTGAAGTATTTGTGTGTGTTTGTATTATATAATATATTTTGCTAATTACATTGCAGTTGTGACACCAGAGTGTAAAGTTCAGATCATATTGAAAATTCTAGAGGGCAATTTATAACTTTTTTTTTTATTATAACAGGCTTATATATATTTATTAGTTTCTAAAATGAAGTATGAAGTAATTCAAATAATTCACTTTGGCATAGGAATTTTTTTTGTAATAGGCAACCTGCAGTTACACCCTTATGCTTTCATCTGAGTTACTTTCAACCCTTTTCAACTAAGGAATCTGATATTTTGTTATGATATACAGGATAATAAAAAAAAAACATTTGTTAAATAAAAAATTTATTAAAAATAACATAGTTTATTTAACCTAATAACAAAAAAATGTTGCTGATTATTTGTTTTTTATTGATAAAGAAAGAAAATTTTTTTGTTTCTGATTTATTTCTAATCTGAATCATAGATCCTGTCGTTTTCAGTGTCCACACCCAATTCTTCTTCATCAGTTTTTTCTGTTGAGGAAGATGTGACTTCTGCATGTAATAGTCCTTTCCAATTTCAGCTTTCTTCTTTTGTTGTCCTTTGTCAGGTTCTTTTCCTTTTTATTTTTTCCCCATGCATTATATTTTTATAAAACTTGTGGATGGACGGCAAAAACTTAAGAAGAGATTGTAGGTCCTTGTATTTTTTGTTGTGAATAGCATTGATGTTTTTTTAACTGTTTCAAAGTAAATGTTTCCATTGGTCACCTAAGTTTAGGCTTTTCATGTCATAAGTGTCAAACTCTTAAGTCTTCATTTAGTGATGCCTTGTAATAGATTGTAAATGGTGTCTCCCTTTTAAATCTAAGCGATTGAAATTTTTGCAAATATTTTCTACTTTATCTTTCAGAGATTGACTCTCACACATGGTGGAAAGAAAGTTTTTCATCTGAACTTGGAACTTTCAGTATGCTGTTGCTACTACTGAAATCCAATGATCTGGGATAAACACCAACTTCAGATTTTTTTATTACTCCAGTTCTTGGTTGCATTCTATGTATGAATGTCCTCCAACCAAGAATTTATAATCAACTGTTGCAATGTTAGTGTTTTTTTACAATTTACATCCAAAAATGTGCTACATACTGATTTTTATTTTGATCCTCCACAGTTATCGCTAAAGGCAGTTACTTTTATACGGATTTTAATACTAGATCATGGATACCGGTGTTCTTTAATGTTTTAATTAACCACATATCTCAGGAATGATCAAGCTGAGACTGTACAAAACCACACTTCATTTACATTCATACATATCCTCTGAAATAATACATTACAGTGATTGTGGAGGCTGAACGGGAAAAAGAGAGAGAGAGAGTGAGACTGCCTGTTTTGAAATTGTTTTCTGCCATTTTCCAAAGAAATAAATCCCCAAACCATTATTTTTGCCTAACCCTATACCCAGCTAGTCATTAGTGAAGTCCTTCCTCTAGGGATATCTATAAAACAATGTCATTTTCAAACGATTGTTGAATCGATAAATGTAGGAACACTTGTCATAAGTTCAAAAAGAAATGTTTTTTCTATAAAGGAATGTTTGTCTTGTTACTGTAATGTAAAAT
Organism: Zanna intricata; assembly: GCA_010016005.3. Classification (NCBI taxonomy): domain Eukaryota; kingdom Metazoa; phylum Arthropoda; class Insecta; order Hemiptera; family Fulgoridae; genus Zanna; species Zanna intricata. The sequence continues at coordinate 8,107 of JAAAKQ030039320.1, forward strand.
TGTTGCACCAGCAAGTATGCACAAATATTATTCTGAACACTTGCACTTGCTATGCTTCACTTTCATTGACTCATCAAATTATTGTATTTAGTCAGTCTACTCATTCAGTACCTTGTAACTTATAAAATTTCTTTATCTTCATTAACTTAATTGTGATAATGCTTATGCTTTCACTTTGGGAGCATTTATTTTTCCATCTATTTGCATGGGGTTTTTCATCTATTTGAAAATTTTTTTTTGGTTCTGCTTTGAAAGTTTCTACTATTAATAACTATTTATTATTACCGTATTTGCTCGAATATTGGTCAAGGTTTTTTCCTACACTCCAATAAAATGGGGGGTTTGACCTATATGGGGGCCAGCTTACATTTGTATTTGACTGGGCTTTTAAGTTGTTTCTTCGTTTATTTTCATTTCTATATTTGTGATGGAGGACATATTACAGTTTACATTCATGTTAATAATAACTAACTTCAGTGATTATTATTATTAGTAATAAAAGTACCTAACTAAGAATTTCTTATTTACATAAAGATATTGACTTTTTATATTAGAATATAGGTAAATTTAAAACAGAATTACATTTTCAAATTTTAAAGAAATGGGATGATTAAATTATTTTCTTCAAGTAATAGTAGTTAAAAATTTATTGTTAGTTTGTATTAGATTATTTCTTTTCTATTCTGATATAGTGGTTTAATATTAGGATTAATCTTCTACTTTATTATCTACCTGCAAGTTCAGTAAAGCTTGTGAACATTTAGTATTAGAATGTCAAGATAAACTCTAGTATCCTTTACTTAAAGGTTGTTGCATTAAAATTCTAGCTTTGGTTCTGGGAATTTTGAAATTGTCATTTAAATGAGATTTGTACTTTAACAAGTTTTACTGTAATTCATTACAGCTTTTTATTATTTTGTTTGTATAGAAACTTGGTATTTGTTATCAACTCTCAGTTTAAAGCTATTTGTCTTGAAAGTATCATTTTGTTTTAAAAAATTTATTTATTGTAATTTTTTCCCCAGAATGAGTGAAAGTTTATTAAAAGGTTTACCAAAATTTTGATGCAAAATTTAAATTACTAGTTATAAGTGAAGTCAAAAGTACATAATTATCCTGAAACAAAAACATATTGTGTCGACGAAAAATACATACATTGTTGTAGAAAGCAGAGAGACTCCTTACTAACCGCATTATCTTCCCAAAAATCATTCAGAGGACCACAGAATAGGCTGTTCTTAAGAAATATATAATTTAGTTGTCAAATTCAATTAAAGAAAATAGAAGTAAAGGTTTTTGTATTACAAGAGATGCGATCATGATTAAAGGCTAAGCAATTACTGAAGGAAAAGCTGTGTAAAATTCTAAAGGAGTTTAGGTTGATATAGGTGGATGATGAAAAGAAAAGGGGTAGCCTTAAGGCAACATACAGCACTAGCCCAGCGATTATCTGGGGATTATGAGGAAAAACTTACTGCTTTTCAGAAACATGTTATTAATTTAAGAAAGACTCAATTAACTAGGTGCAATTGGTAATGCTGATCAAACTCCTGTTTTTTTTTTTTTTTTATGTAGGTATACAAGTAGAGATGAAAAAGCATGGATAACCGTTTTGATTGTATGATCAAAATTGTTACTGTTTATGATATAAAGAGAAATAATTGCCAATGTAAACACTATCAAAAATGTTATTATACGAGTAAATGGAAAAGATCAGGTGGATTAGTCATTGGTCAAGGATTGGCTCAAAACTGTCTGGTCCAAAAACTTAGGTCTTAGAAGACAGTAATCCATATTAATATTAGTTGCATTTAGATGTCATTTGAACAAAATGTAAAATCAGAAGTAAAAAAACGTAACAAATTTAATTATAATACCTAATGGTGTGACTTAACAGTTACAGGGTTTGTGTATAGTCGTGGATAGACCTTTTAAAGGTAGTCTTGAAAAAATGATAATCGTTTGATGCAATGCAACAGTCATCGGCTAACTACTACTGGAAGAATAAAATACTTTCTGTGCTTTTATTGTGCGAGTAGATTATTAAGCCGTGAAACTCAATAATACCAGATAGCATTAGACAAGTATTTAAACAATGTTGCATTAGCAATACGTAGATGAGGCTGAAGATGATAAGAATCTTCATGCTGGAGAAAGAATCAAATAATGGAAATAAATTTTATTTTCAGATGGCACTATTGAATATTACAGCATCTGTTTTTGTGTTCATGTGTTGGGAGTGAATTTTTTAAGGAATTTTTTTTTATTTTCATGAAAATATAGGAAAACATTTTAAATAAAATGTTAAAATTGCAATCATCATTATTATTTATTTAAAAAAATTTTCTTACTTAAAATCCTTATATTTAGATACAAAAATTTATAAGTATGTATAATATTATAAAATAGTATAATAAAATAATAAAAAGTTTGTATAATATTGTGTAATTATGTATAATAAACTTCAAAATTAATTTCTTATTGTTGGTAAAATTTTATTTCATAGGGAAAAAAATTTCTAACAATTCTTTTCCTGAAAATTAAATTCAAAAATGGAGAGTTTACCTGTATTCAGGGTTATCGGGGTTGACATATATTCAAGCAAATACGGTCTAACTTATATCTACCGATACAGGCATTGATTGACTTACAGGTTATAGTCTATTAATATCAATAAATTTTATCATTTTTATTATTCTGATATCTTTATTCTTTAAATTATCTTTATCATACGAACGACCTGCCCTGTTACATAATTGTATTTACTATTATTTTACTTCATTAGGTCTGTCTAAAGTGCCCTTATACATCCACTGGTGATAAATTTAAAGACCTAACGCAATTGGATGAAGCTCTTCCACATTTACTGAAACTTCTGATCTAATATAGGCAAAAACTTTGGCATCGGTTGATAAGTTATTAAAAGTCTTAAATTCTGTTATGTAGATTATTGGAACAAATTATATTTAATTTTATAATTTTTCTGACTTTAAAAGATGCCAATGCAATGGGTCTTTAAGACCCTGAATATCTTAGATGATACAGAATAATCTGTACCTTTTTTAAATGCCATTTCAACTTATATTTCTTTCATAAGGTATTCATTGTGGTTAATTCTTGTTTTAATTTTCTGTCCGCATCATTCATTTTGCAAATTTTTCATTGACCTCTTATCAACATTGCTTTATAAAGTGGTTTAAAATTTCTAATCGTATGTTATTCAATAACAACTTTACTGAATTTGGAATTCCCTGTACAATTTTGAAATGAAAAAGTTCATATAAAGAAGTTTTGCTGCATATAATCTTATTTTGGCATTAAATGATATTATAGCAATGAAATTATTTAATATTTTCAAGAAAAGATATATAAAGTGATATTTAACATAATCCATTTACATAATATTGATGAACATAATTTGTGTTAATGAGTCCATTGAATACTCATCAGGTTTAAGCCACTGGCGTAGCCCTTTATCTATACTTTTGAACCCAACTCAAAGTGCTTCTTGTGTGGATAAATGTAATGTCATTTCAAATGGTGCTGGTTGAGAACTTTTAGAAATTATATATTTGATGTTTTTATTGTAAATTTATTTAAGAATTGAAGGAAAGTCTTCAAATATTGCATTGTTTCGACCCTCGGCCTATAATATTTTTTTTTTTTTTACACTACTGATAAAACCAATTTTATAGACGAGAATGTTTTATACTATGTAGGTTTGAGCCTTTTTATTATGAATAGTATTATTAAAAAAAAAGTTAATTTTTTATTATTATTTCACTATTTATATCATAAGGAAACTCAGCTTTTCTTTTTAATTCAAATACAAAATAAGATTGTATATGTTTAACTATTTTCTTAAATGTTCAAATATAAGTATTGAAAATATAAAGTACACATTTTATATTTAAAAGAAGTATCGTTTTTATTTTTAATTAAAAAAAAAACTATTAGTTGTATTAGAATATATAACAGCAAAAGGACGGTAAAAAATGAACAGTTACTAGACATTTAAGACACATTTATTACAAATATTTTTTTCATTATTCCAAGCAATTGGGCATTTCACATTAAATATATTTGTAAGGAGTTTTCATTTTGTAGGAATAATAGATTCATTTCTCTAATTTACCAAAACTTTCAGTGTTTTAATTACATTTTCTTGTATAATCCTCAGTACTTCTTCAGTTTTTTATTTCATATCATTTGGTAAGTTAAAGTTATTAGTTGCCTTTTCATTTGCTCCTGAATCAACTTGTATGAAAGTTCATATATATCTTGTTTAGATAATTTACACCAGATCACTGGTTTGTTATTTGTAGAATCTATATTTTGAATGATGATTTCAAAACAACGTATTTTCCAAGATTTGATGAACATGAAATAAGAAAATAAGATTTTTTATAAACCTATTTAAAATAGATCTATTTTTCTATTCTTGTTTAGTTGAAATAACATAGTATATTTAATTTTTCAAGCAGTGGTGCCAGTTTGAATTTTTTTTTTATTCCATAGTTTGTTCCTTAGTTCAGCAGATGAAACCTCTATTGTCAGCTGATGTTTGAACACAGTGAACACTGTTAACAAGGTTACAGACTGCATGAATTTGCTGAATTACCTTTGATTTGTTATTTTTAATGACCTTATATCACTTTTCTTTTCCTCTTAAAATTATTTAACATTTATACAAGTAATAATTTAGAGTACTGGTTAAACACATTTTCTTAAATTCTATATATATATATATATATATGTAAAGTAAAAGCTTCCCAATTATTGGACACTGCTCGGGAGCAACAATCTATCTGTTATTTAGAGATATCAGCTATTCAGAAAAATGCGAATACAGTATTATGTTTGGTTTTTGTACAGAAAAAATGACACTGAATAGAACATCATTGTGAATTTATTTAATGTAAAAAAAAAAGTTGCTAATTAAAACAACTTTGTATAGAATTCAAGTTTTTTTATTTCTTTTTTCCAAAAATAAAACTGTCCTCTGAGTTTATACTTTAATAAAAAAAAAATAAATACTAATACTGTGCTATACTAAAGTAAAAAAAAAAATTTATGCTACAAAAATATTAATAAAAAAAATTATAGTATACAAGAATATTAATCAAAACACATGTATAAAAAAAAGTGTAAAAATCAAATATGGATATGTACAATTTTTTTATATGTAGATAGTTTAAAATAGCTGTCTATTTTAGTTTTAACTAAGTCCTGATACTTTCCCCTTTTTTTCAATAAATCACTGCACTTCTGATATTAAAATAATGCCTTCTGATAATCGTTTTAGTAAGAAATATCACTTTAATTTTCTAACCTCTTTTGTCAGCTTTCTTACTTGTTATGGTAAATCTAGGTTCATAGTCAATCATTTTGCAAGTAATCAAGTTGAGGCAGAAACTGTATCACAGATTTCAGTCGATATGTGTTGTCATCATTATTCGGATACTCTTTGTCTTATTATTCGGATTATATTATTATAATTATATATATTCAAATTATAATTATAATAATTTTAATTATATATGTAATTATATTATTCGATTATATTATTATAATTGGATTATATTATTCGGATACTTTTTTCCTTAATGGTTCAGTAAGTTCTTGTAATTACCTCTGATCTACAAAATCTGAATAAATGAATTCATGAATAGATTCATATATGAATAATCATTCATTAGAAATTATTCATTTTCAGTAAGATCTTCTGTGTTGGAGTTATAAGGAATTTCTTATTGTCGTAGCAGTAACCTATGACGAAAGTGTTATGTTACTTATTGTTGACAATAAATACAGTACCACCTTTTTTCTGAACTGAATTTTGAAGTTCTGAATGATCCCCTGATCAAGTGGTTGACATACTGCAGTAGTATTTGGAGGGAAGAATTATCAGTTTTACATTTTTGAAGCTAATGTTAGAGTGGGATGTTGTTCTGTCCAAGAATAGTATGACTTTCCTATTTGGCCATTCCATTCTACAATCAAAACTTAAAAACAAGTCCATCATTATGTTCCTAGTCATCTAAGATTTTTATTTGAGTACCATTCAATTTCTAATTGTTTATGCTCTTAAAACATTGTGACTTTGCAGGTTTGCTGATTATTAATGTTTTTTTAAAATTCACCTAGCATATGAATACCTCGTATTTATAGCCGACATAAGAGTCTGTCTTTCGTTTGATTTTATCCCCCCTGTACATATTTCCTATTTCAACATTTGTTCTACTGGGCAAAGCTCGGATAACCACAAGCTGACAAAGCCAGTCTCATCACAATTAAAAATGTTTCTTTCATTATAACTCACATACATTTCATTTAAGTTTTCTTTCCACTTAGACATCAAATTCTCATCTACAGCTCCAGACATTTCACCACAAATACTTTTAAATGAAACATTATTTCCAATTCAGAATTAATCGAACCAGCTCACCGGTGCTTTAAACTCATTGTAACCTAATTCTTAAGAAGTCATCTTGGGTTTTTTTATGTATCGAAGGTACAGAGCGGAATGTTATTAGCACAAGCCCTGCAAAACCATTTATAAATCAAATTGTCAACTGCTAGGCCTGGCATTTTAGAAAATGCCCATTTACTTAACTAATTGTTATTTTCAGTCGATGACTGTAGGATATCAAGTTTGCTTTTTAAGATATTGCTTATCTGATTTTTCTTGACATCAAAATATTTTGCCATATCACCCACCCTTGAGTTTTTCTTTTTCATACATTTATAACTGTTACTTTTTCTTTTAATGTCAAGCGTTTACATTTTTGAAACATTTTAAGTTGTAATGATGGTTGTAACAATTTTTATAAAATACAAAAAATAGTAAACATACATGTAGAAAATGTACTGTAATAAAAAATACATTACTGTATCATAACAAAAATATTGTATGTGTTCAATGTACAGTGTACACTTCTACATAAATGATAACAAAACACGCTGGATGATACATTGATTAAAATCATAACATCAGCGTCTAAATGGGAAGCGATGCAATTCACAACAGATAAACAAATTAGTCGCATTGAGTATAAAATAAAACCAGAAAAATTACAACTTTTATTCCTGATGTCTGTTTTTCAGAACTGATCGAACAGTTTTTATCGGTAAATTTATTGTCCGTAACCATTATTAAGAAGGTATTGAGAAGTATTTTATCCATTATTACCACTGAAAAACTGTTAAGTAATCTAAAAGTGTCCGTTATTAAAGAGAAGTCTGTTAAGGGAAGTTTCACTGTGTATATATACTAACAATCCCTCTTTGAATCAAAGGACTTTATAAAGTGCACTAGTAAAAACTATGTGAAAGAATATCTTGCAAAATGTACATCAATCAAGTCTACGTACTTGATTAAGTGTACTGTATGGAATGTTTTGGGCCTTAAAAGGATGAAGACAAGAATTCAGTTGGATTTGCGATGATTGTAAAGGTGATAACTCATGTTTGGATCAAAGGCGACTAAATTGGGCCAATAAACAAGGAAGAAATATTGAACCTAATCTCCAAAGAATTTAGTGGCATGAAAAAAGAGACGTTTAATGTATCGCAAACAATTAAAGCGTTATCAGATCAAATTTAGTGGTACAACTCAAGAATGGAATTAGATCTATAGTATTCTGTTTGAGAAAATTAAGTCTTTATTAAATTTTTTTCAAACAAGATTGATGAATTTAATCGCATTGCAGAAGAAATCAAATTAGAAAACAAACAAAAAAGAAAATGATATATTAAAATTGAGAACTCACGATCTTGAATTGCAGTTATTGGAACTCGAACAATCTACTACTTGGAACTCATATCTAATAATTGGAAGCTTATGGATTGTCAAGAACACAAAATGAAATCGTTCAAGAAGTCATTAAGAACCTGGCAAAAACACTGAAAATCAGTAACCACAGTGAAGGAATAAACGCAGTCCATTGTTTACCAACCGATGATAAAAATAAGAAGTTCTCTTATATTCTGCTCAGTTTTCCTAAATGAGTAAATGTAAATGTTAAAGAAAAGCAGATAAAAAGATATAAGAAGAAACTTCTAGAACTAAAACAGGACTCAAAAAGCAAACATCTGTTTGAACAATGAACTATACGAATGAAATTTACAACCAACTACCTAATCGACCTGTTTTTCTCAGTGATCAGCTCTCTCCCTATTACAAACAGATTTTGAAACCAACTAAATCACAGACCAAAAGCAAGCTGTTGAATTTGTTTGAGGAACTAACTAATGGCAAGATTTACTTATGTAAAAATTAAGACTAGAGTTCTAAAAAAACAACCAATTTTGAAGAATTGAACAGTGAAACAGGCAATCAGTAAAATTATCTGTTTCACTGTCTATTCCTACAAAAAAAGCTTACTTCTATAAATTTAGTGATACATTAAGTAGCAGATTAAAGGGTCATTAATGATTTTTTGATCAGCAATGAAGTTAGTGAACTAGAATGTTTTAATTGAAATGAATGATATCTGTAATTATGATCTGAGTGAGTTAGTAAGTAATGAAAATTGTTTTAATTATAATATAATTCATGTAAAAATTACAAGTTTAGGTAAGAACTTTGATCAGTCTCTCTGCCGGCCTCCGTAGCCGAGTGGTAGCGTCTCGACTTTTCATCCGGAGGTCCCGAGTTCGAATCCCGGTCAGGCATGGCATTTTTCACACACG
>JAAAKQ030039331.1:3217-16800 GCA_010016005.3 Zanna intricata
TCTATTGCAATCAAAAACTAGGTGTTACAACATTCCTAAATCCAAAATTTCAACATCCTACAGCTAATCAGTTTTGAGTCATACGAGATCTATGTATACATATATACGTCACACCAGAAGTAATCAAAACGGATTCAGGACTGGTCAAAACGGATATTTCTATTGAAATATTAAAATCCCAATATTTTTACTATTAAAATACTTCCTTGTACTTCCTAGAATTCTTTGTGGAGGTAAAGTGGATTTTCACGATGCAAGGACAAAATGATATCCAAATACGAATCAAGATAATCAGTCAATTACTTTCAGTAGTTTTAAAATTAGTTATTTAATGAAAATATTATATAACGATGGGAATATACACCAGAATTTCAATTTTATGAGGGTAGGAAGTTATAGTTAATAACAGTGCGAGCGGGTTTTATACAATAACATTACTTATATTCAAGTCTACTATTGTATTACGCTTGTTTTCATTTTGAGCGATCGAGTTGCGTTCTTGTTCCAATTTCTAGCGGGATATTATTACAGTAGGAGTTTCTTTCGAACGCATCATAAAAGAGGCGTCGTATTTCTTCTTATGCGCATTGCTTGTTAGGGATCTCTTGTGATCCCGACGTACGATATATAAATAAGCCGTAAATAGAATCTTATTTTCCCTTTAAAATATACTTTACAAGAGCAAATTTACTCGTAAACCGTATACTTTAACAACGACAAAAATTATTTTAAAATAGGTCAATCCATTACGTATGTGTTCATATTTTATAAATGAATATAATAATAATGCTCGTTGTTAAAACAATAAAAAACAAAGATATCCGCTGTATTTTTCCATCATGTAAATAGCGCTTATATTTAAATTTTATTATAAAATTAAATCTAACTGAAAAATTATCATCCTTCCGATCTTAAATACTCATTCCCTTACTTAATCTGCCTCTCAAACCATAATTCAGTTTATAAAGATCAGCAATTTGTTAAACCTTTAAATAATATAAGAAAAAATTCACACTGATTCAATTTTTTGTATTATCTTAAGAAATCATAAAATGTCGTTAAATTCACAAACAATATTTCCAGTTATCTAACAAAAAAAATCGATTTAAAAAATACAACGATTGAGACCATTTTTTTATATGATAAGACTCACTAAGAATATAATTGTAGTTAAAAAAGTAAGGAAATCCTTAAATAACTACTCAAGAGTTAAGAAAAGGGAGATTAAATTTAGGAAATGCTCTTACCTCAAAAAAGACCTTATAATTTTAGATTGTGAGTACCACACCCTACAATTTATGTTTTCTCATAGCGGAGTAACTAAAACATTTTAAAAATAAAGAGTAGGTTTGTGAAATGCATTTTAAAGATCATTTAAAAATTAAAAGATTTGAAGTAAAGATCTTAAAGCTACGACAACCCAAACAAAAATGGTTGCATTTAAATTTTATATGTCACAGCGAGTTTCAAAAGTGGGATATAAGTACACCATAAGTAGTGGTTTCATACCGAAAAATATGCTACAGTTTTAAGGTTCTCGGTAAAGCCTAACAGAGCTAGGAACGGGAGAGGTGGTGTGGCGACCGGAACGTCACAAGGCGGGTGTCGTCTCCTACTGGGGTTGTGATATAGTTTTAAGGTAGGACTATTTGCTTAATTCAATTTTTTTAATGTTTCACTATTGAGCTGTTATTTAAGAGTTTTACAGTCTTTTACTGTTGATCGCTTTTGAAATTAGCAGTGAAAAAAATTAAATGACAATAATTTTTGTTATAGCTCGAAATTATATACCTTTAGTTGATGGACAATTAAAATTATACATCAAACTAGTAGTACGGAAATAGAGTACTGAACTTTAGTACCCCTTGTTGACTGCTAGGAGAGTGCTAGAGTACCACCGATATCTTGGATCCGCAATCTTGGAAATTGCCTTTTTCCCTTAGGAAATTCCCTTTCCCTTCGCAGGATTGCCAACCTAATTAGTTTCACATTCTAAATGTTGATTAAATTATTTCAAGCGCTGGACCATCAAATGTTCTCTGTTGTGAGCGGTAGAGTAAATAAATAAATAATTTTTAAAGTTTAAAAAAGAAACTTCGACTGGCTAGGTTTCAAACTGGGTCACTCGGCATAACATGAAAGAGGTGCGCTAGCCTGCGCGGCTACACAGTCTCCTGTACCATCTTCGCGAAATTTGTTCTACACAAGTTGTTAAAAACCGCAATAAAATATCAATATCCATTATCGTGTATTCTTAACTTAATTAATTTTTTTACAGATTAGATTTTAATTCGAATATTTAAAATATATTGAATAAAAAATAATATAAATAAAAAATATATATTTTATTTGTGTGTGTGTATACACGTGCTAGCGGGTATGTGCGTATGTCTAAATAAAATATAGATGTACCCGAAGACAATCTTGGTAATTGTGGCTGGCGCATCGGAAGGCAGCGAGGTTTAGTCGAGGCTCATGCACCGGGAGTCGTTGCCGACAGAGGCAGCAGCGACGATGTTGACCGTCCGAGTTTTGGTGCGCGACTGAAGAAATATTTAAGACGTTTTGTTATTACACCTGAACCTTCCCGTCTTGCACTGCGACATCAAAAATTGGCTTTTGGAACTAGCGCATGAACACTACCTAATCCGTTAGCACGGCCTGTCAACCACGCTTGTATATCAGCGCTTCGCACGAAACACCCACACACAAAATTGGTCGAATTAAAATAGATATATTTATAACAGCTGGTGTTCTAAGATTGAATTAATTAATAACCGGTTATCTGCAACTAACAATCGTATACACGTATATCGAACGTATTTAAACATACTGATCATGTCCGGTATTCTAAGAATGATGAGGATTTGAGAGAACTTGACAAACAATGCGAAAGATGTCGATACAGATCGTAGTTTTTCATATCACAAGATAATGTCTTTATACGGTATCATTTTTAAATTATTAAGTAATATAGGATGTTTGGAATTAATCTTCCGCATTATGGATGCGGCTGAGCAACATAAGTTGAGCCCTGAAGAAATAAAAAGAGCAAAATAATATTTAACTTATTCTGTACAACTTTGTTCAGAATTAAATTCTCTACAGATTTTTCCAAACGTTTTATGTGTTTATTACCCATTTAACAATGTTACTGTGAATTACTAGTAATTTTCTTCAAAATGTAGTATAAATATGCATGCATCTTCATCTACCAATAACTAAATACTTTATTAGTTTCTGTATATATTTAAATTTAATTATTAACGTTCATAGTTGTCATCATCCGAACAAGTTCATAATGATAACAATTTAATTGATTATTTAAATCCTCTTTTTCCTTTTAATCCTTTTTTCCGTTTGATGATCTCATTTTGACCTTAAACGAACTATTCGGATGATGAAAATATAATAATTATAACATTGCACTATATTATTTTTGTGTTTTGTTTTGTTTGTCAAGGAATTATACTGCTTTCAACAGGCACAAGCCCAGTTACAGGTAAGTAGTAGGCTGTTAACTTAAACGACAATTCCAGTATCTGCCTTAACATATTGAAAATCATAATATACAAGTGATGATCACCTAGAATTGTAAAAAGTATTATTTTTTAATATTTTCAGTATTATTAAATTATTATATGATAACATTAATAAAATTATTCCAGCTGAAATCATGTCGAATTATTTTAAGTTTATTCGGGAGGAAATGAAAACTAGCTATTTAATCTAGAGTGATTTACGTCTATAATTTTTATCATAACTTCGTTATTTATGAACGGAATTGGAAAAATAAGGTGTCATATTTTTTTTTTTTTTTTTAATTAAACGCTTATACTTTTTTTTTGAATAACGTAACATTTAAATATATCAGTGGTTGGAAAGATATTATCAATTAAATAATTTTCATTTCCGCATTTTGAAATGGATTAAGAGATCAGGTTCATTGTTTTATACAAATAAACTTCTAGGTACTCTAGAAGTATAGAAAATTTCAGCTCGATCCACCTGAGAAATAAATTTTTATGTTAGAAATACGAAATGACGGATAGCCGATAAACAATACATCTTAGGACATACGTTGATATAAAGTTTTTTCTTTATTTTGATGAGGCAGGACCATCTCCTGAATTCTTGAAATGGTTTTTTTTTATAAACATTCTGGATAAATATACAGACTGTTTTAAAAAAGGTGGGTTGGCTATACATTTTCGGATTCTAATTGTATAACTAAACAAAAAATATATCTTTAGAAGAAATGGCAATTTCTCCATCGCTCTCCCCGTCCACCATTTTCTTATTTTTATATAAAATTTTATATCTCAAGTTCAGATAGAGGAATCACATTAATATTTGGTAAGCGTCTTGGAAATAAAGTTTTAAAATTAGCAAAAAATTAGAACTTAATTACCTTCGCAAATTATAGAATGGCAGCCATGTTTGTTTTTCAAAACGTTATATTTCCATTAATTTATCAAAATGTATGTTATTTGCTAAAATATTTAGTCTTTTATTTTGAACAAAATTACATTATTTTTTTTTAATCGATTAGCAAATAGCCGAGTTATGGCGGAAAGTTTACGTAGTAATTATGTATATATTTTCATATCCTCCACTTTACGTTCAATTCGATTAAATATTAACTGTTTTTATCTATTGTTAATTCTAGTACTATAAATTTAGTATCAAAATAAGTAATAATTTTCTCACAATAATAGACCTAATAATAATTATGACACGAAATTATAACATCAATTTTTACAATTACAACATTAACTCGACTATTTGTTGACCGATTTTTAAAATTAAGATGTCAATTTGTTCGAAATAAAAGTTAAAGAAAAATATCAGTTTTGATAACACTAATATTTACAGAGATATAACGGATTGCAAAATAAACGCAGACGCCATTTTGTAATTTACGAAAGTATTTAAGTCCTGATTTTTTGATAATTTTAAAACGTTATTTCCAAGACGCTTACCAAATATTAAGTGATTCCTCTATCCGAACTTGTGATTTAAATTTTTATATAAAAATAAGAAAATGGTAGACAAGGGGAGAACGAATAACCCACCAGGTTGGTCTAGTGGTTATCACAAATCAGCTGATTTCAAAGTCGAGAGTTCTAAGGTTCAAATCCTAGTAAAGATAACAATTTTTATAAGGATTTGAATACTACATCGTGGATACCGGTGTTCTTTGATGGTTGGGTTTCAATTAATCACACACTTCTCAGGAGTGGTCGATCTGAGATTGTACAAGACTACACTTCATTCAAATTCACACACATCATCCTCATTCATCATCTGAAGTAATATAAAAGAGAAAAGGGAGAACGAATGAGAAATTGCCATTTCTTCTAAGGATATATTTTTTGTTTATTTTTATAAGTAGAATCCAAAAAATTATAGCCGGCGTACCTTTTTTTGAAACATTCTGTAAATATAAAATTTCTATTTTCAATAAAATTGATTTTTCTAACTCTCATCAATTAATCAGGTATGAAAGAATTTTACACCACATAATATGATTCAATTAAAAAAAAATAATAATAATTAAAATTTTAAATCGATAGTTTGAAACAGTAAAAACTTTAAAAAAAAAAAAAAAAAAAAGGTAAAATTATATGTAAAACGCTTAACCTTTTGATTTATATTGAAAATTATTTTCACTCCCATAAACTATCATTCAAAAAAAGAAATTAAAAAAAAAAATTAAGTCAGTAATTTAAAACAGTTGGAAAGTCCCTAAAAAAAAAGAAACAAAAAAAGTTTTACGGTAGAGGATTAAATAAAATATTTCATTTTAATTTTCAATTTTATTTTCAGAAGTACTTCCGATGGTATGCTAAAAAAAAATAAAAAAAAAGCATTAGTGAAATTTTAACATATTCACCGAGGTATATTAATTTTTTTTTTCATATTGTGTTTTAAGCGTCTAATTCCGCTATAATTAGAAACAGTTGTGTGTATCCGGTTTCCTTGTCATAAATTGACTATATACAGGCAACTAAAACACACACTCGGTTTGTTAGACCGGAATACAGTAATTACAACTCGACAATAAATGGTGACCATAAAATAGAAAGAAAAAAAAAAACCGAGAGCGTTTAAATTTCATTAGTACTGTTAGACCTTGATCTGTCTACTATCCTAACGTAAAAGAAATTTAAATAATTTACTCTACCCGACTTCTGGATGTAATAAAAATTAAATTTAAGCTTTTTTTAAATTATATATACGAATTATTTACATTAATATTGTTATTATTATTCTAAACAAAAGGTAAATATATCTTCCTTAACCTAAGTGATTTAAAATCAAATAAAAATTAAAGTTGTAAATTTAAACTTAAATTAACAGAAATATTCAATAAACATTTACAACAAAAAAAATAAATAGAAAAATGTACTTTTAAATAAGTTAATATTTTCCCTTAGTAATTAAAACCGAATTAATAATCTTATATCTAAATGTGAAAGTTTGTTTGCAACAGCATCACGCGAGAACCGACTGACCGATTTTCTTTCAAATTTTCAGGGTACATTTTTGTAATCCCCGAAATGGTTTTAAGCCATAGGATCATGGACCTAGAAATTATAAATTACAGATATTAATCAAAGAAACAAAAATTATTCCATTATATCACCATGGTAACAGAAATATAATGAAGTAAAATTACTAATTCATTTTTCTTTGACGAATATTTTTTAAATATTTCATATCAACAACTAGTGTAGTTACTACTATTCTGTCTTTTATATTTTAGTTTAAGTTCCTATAATTCCATCTTCATTTTTTTTCACTTCTCTTTTCTTTTACTGAACATTACGTGCCCTTTCATAATTCATTTATCTTTTTCTTCCTTCCGGTGAAGGTTTTTCAATTTTTTTTATTATGTCTTCTAAGAAGAAATCAAATCTGGAACGATCATTAAGTACCGCTAAGCGTAACCGAGTTTCACGAGAACAAGAAATAACAGGAAACATATAAGCATCTGGAAATTGAATGACCATATAAATGTGAAGGTCTCTCGCAATCATAAAGAAAACGAACGGAATGGAGATCCGGATGCAATGACGTAAAATAAATAAAATAAAACTATTATTAAAAAAACACTTTTAAGTTAAGAGAAATTATAAATATGAGATAGCCATCAAAGTTACAATAGTTAACCCTGCGAAACCGTGAAAGTTATTCACTTGTTACTATAGAGGGCTTCCCTCTCTTACATAGGAGGAAAATTAAATGGAGTATTCAACTATGTAAGTGTGCTAGCAAAGAAAGAAAAAAAGAAAAACCTTTTCTACTCCGCTAATGTTTTAAGATACATGACCAGTGGTGATGTATCGCCCGACATTCCCATCATTCTCCCCGCAATTGTAACCAAAATTAGATTCCATCGATGAACCGTATTCAGAAGTCAGTGTATGAAACTTTTTTAAAAATCGATTAACCCAATTTGAAGCTATCAAGAAAAACAATCCTAATAAAAAACTGACAAAAAAATTACAGTTATCTCCCTCTTCTGAGAGAAATACATAAAACCAAAGTGTCATAATAATGTATTTGAATAATTAAATTAGAGCGACAGTGTGATTTTGAATTCAGAAAAAGAAAAGCAGTTATTTTGTCCATACCTCTTTATAAAGCTTTAAGTAAGACCAAACATTATCAGAAAATATTTTTGTTACCTTTGGGGGTTAAATTGTGTGAAAAACTTCATCTAACCTTTAAGTAACATTTAGAGATGAAGATTTTCCTGCCCCCTTGACCGAATCTGATAAAAAATTTGCATCGATTTCCCTCACATACATAAATCATCTTACCAAATCCATCTAGATTAGCGATGTTCAATCTATGAAGCATATTTTGTTTCTTCTTATTTAATTCGTTTGTTATAAATATTTTTTTTTTAATCGTTTTGTTTACACGAAAAACACATTGTCCTGTTCGTTAAAAAATGTGTTTTTTTAAATCAGTGATCGATTAAATTTTTATTTTAACTGTGAAACAATAATGTAAATATTTAAATAAATTATTATCTAATTAGGTACTTTCTGATTAATCGGAGGCCACCTGGTTTCAGAAGGAAGAATGATGTTTTTAAAATAATTCAAACATGTCCACACAACATAGGCCTTTATTTATATCATAAAAAATTTTCTAGATTTTACAAACTATTTTTGTGCTTGAACAGAGTCCTAAAACGTAACGATGTCGCCGACGAGCTCATTGAATACGTTGCCAGCGGCCGCCGATTGCCCCATATGTGTTCCGCTAGATATAAATGTAAATAGTAGCGAGCTCAGCCCCTATGTTTTTGTCCGCATTTTTTTATTGTAATTTGACCTTAACTTAACCTTGTAACTTAAATAACTTAACCTTGACCGCGATAAGCGCCAACCTATTAAGAAAAGTAATCTTAATAGTGTAATAGATTCATTAGTAAACGAATTTTATATTACAGTTGCAGCGCGCTGTGTCCAAATAGACACAGCGCGCTGTGTCCATTTAATCAGAAAGTACCTCTATTTATGGAATATTTTTATATTTATTGATGATCCAGCATTTCTATTGTACGATGAATTAGTCTTTCAATACATGGAGAGGCAAGATTCCTACATGTTATATACAGCAAAAAACATACAAATATGAGCTTGCACGTAACATGTGTGTTATACATACAACACATACATATACATATACGTATAGAAAGGAGTACCCCTTCTATATATCTTTTTGAAATTTTTCATTATTTAATATTGCGATTTCTTGTTAGAGAGATCTTGAAAAATCCAGACAAGCAAACTCCAACCAGATTAGTATACTACTACTTCTTAGTGTATAATACAATATCTATAAGTGATATACCCGATCATTATAATTATTATTTCAACTACATAGCCAGAAGAGTAAAAATATATCAAAGTAAATCTGAATTTTTTTAAACATATTTTTATTCTTGATAAGGCAATACTGGAAAAATCGTTTTAAGTAACAGTAAATCTTACCAGTGAACAATTCTGGAAATACATCAGTTGGTAGAGCTTTTTTTTTTTATTATTCGTTTTCTTATTTTATGCATGTGGTAATTATTTCATTATTTTACATTAAGAACAAAAATTCAAATCATTTAGTAATAGCGTTAGCAATTTGTATTGTTATTTTTTTAGTTTTATTAAATTATGCTTAATATTTTTGGCTTCTATTAAAAAATTATTATTTTTATTTATATATAAGTTAGAATCCAACATAATTTTTGAAACTTTTTTTCTAATATGTAATTTTAGTTTTGATTTCAAATATAGTACTGATATTAGAATATCATGTAACAAAACATAATAGATTACCATATTTATGGTTATCTATTTTTATTAGAACACAATATTTTTGCATCTTTAAAAACTATGCACACAAGATAAGGTATAATAATTACACAAGATAATATCACACAAGAAAATATATAATTTAATAGATAAGGTTATTTTACGTCTAATGGGAGAAATAATGATAAGACGTATTTCATTCATAATATTACAAAAAATATTACTTTTCATTTTTATAAATGTTTCTACTTGCTTTTCTTTAATTCAAACATTTTTTTTCACGTTTTTTCTTTAATCTTGCATCCTTAATTTAACATACTTCCTAACATTGACGATTGATGACATTCTGCCCAGTTACTAAGGTCGGATGACAATACAATACTCCACCATTACTTTTCCAAACACCCCTCCGTGTGATGATGGGGAAGGGTGGAAATTAAGTGTGCGAGTGAAATAATTTAACATACTTTCTGACATAGTCTACTGATGAAATTTTGCAGTTACTGAGGTCGGATGACAACACAATATTCAACCATAACGTTTGCAAACATTCCCCCATACGGGTGGTTTAAAGCAAATTTTAAAAAATTTTGAAAACTTTTTGTAATATTATTTTAATTGATCTACAAGGGTCGTTCAATAATAATTAAACAGTAAAAGGGCATCAGCTGAAAAGTTAAGAATAAACTGAAAACGTCTAACAGTTAATTCGGTACTTCTGGTATAGGAGTACCGAAACAAAACCTGGTATAGGTGTACGAAAACAATTTCCATTATTATAGCTGCATTTTTATTTAAAAATTTCGGCTTCCCTTGAAAGGTGTGCCGTGAAAGAACAGAGCGTACTGTGATAAAAGTTTTACTTTCTGCTTGTGTAAAACCGACAGAAATTCACAAGCGGATTTTAAACGGTATAAATGTATTCAACATGCAAAAATTGAATCGAACGGCCTAAATCAGGTAGAACAAGAACCAACAATTTTCATGGTAGCGGAAAACTTATGCAAGTTTCCCCTGATTCTTTGCAAGATCGCTTTAATTATCTTATTCTTGAAGAAAAACCATAAAAATGTGAGAAATTGCTGAAATTTATAGTACAAGTCCGTTCATTATCTACGGATGAAATGCTTACCCCAAAACATGTGGATTACGCGGTGGATTGAAAGACAGTATCTTAAAGGTACAGTGAATTTACGTCGATATGAACTTAAACAACCGTAAGCAAAAGAATGAGTTTTTATATAGCATAATAACTTGTGATGAAACTTTCATTTTGAACCGGAATGTTTGGATTCCGACAACCAACGTTCAACGTTCTGTGAGCCGGAATCTTGTATAGAAACATACCTACGCTGTCTTGGATTTATCGGGCATTTTCATGCAAAACAAGTCCTGCTGTATAGTATTCCATGTCGTTTGTTTTTCGTTTTATTTTTTCTATTCTAAAATTTGTTTAATGTTTGGCATTGTACTTCGGCATTTATAGTAGTACTGTGATCACTAAATTCGACAAGATAACTTTTTTGTCCTAAAACAATATGAAAGTTTCTTTACCGTTCTCGTTTGAACGTTTTCCATCTATATATAGAATGTCATCATCACATCGAGTGCCGCTTTGTCTCGACATTTGAATAAGAAGAACGGGTTTCATTTTTGGTAACAATGCAATCAAACAATTCACCACATTAATTTTCATAACACTGAAAAATTTCGTCAAATCGTGTTTCCTTGCACTGGCCAGTTAAAATCTACGGAAGCCATCCGGCACGCATTCCACATAGCCCAATTATCAGTCACAACTTCTTAATTAAAGATCGTGAAATATAAAGAAACATTAAAGATAATTTTGAAACGATGAAGAACTGCTTCTCTCGAATTTTTTCATCAACTTTTTCTTTCTAAACATCCGTTAATCAACAGCGGTCGGCCGGTATGTCCTTCATCATGAATGTTCGTTCACCCTTCTAGGAATGAACGGGTCACTGTGTTACTTTAACGTCACCCATGACCATGAATATTTGTTACAAAAACAAATATTCGACCCAAAACATATTGATGACAAAAACATCATAAATTTGCCTATGAATTTCAGCGAAAAAAAAATGTTTTTTTTTTGCTATAAAAAACGGATTATTCCTAGTATTTTTCATTCGCCGAATCATAAATTGTAGCGCTAATTTTAAACGGATGAATACATAAAACTAACAACAAAATTAATTAACTATTGTGTCCCTCTTATCTGAAATAACAGAGGTACGCAAGCGCCACCTGTTTACATCGCGTATATAGGCGAAAAATTCAACACGGATCTTACTTAAAAAAGACGCCTCGTAATGTTAATTATTATTATTGTTATTTCTATATAAACATTTCAATTTATCTAATAATATTACCATAGAATTGTACCCTACAGATACGTATGTTATTAATCTTGAATTAAAGCCGTATCGGACGTTATAGTGCCGCGAGCTTTATCATTAACATTAATTAACATCAGTGAAACGAGATGAAGAGGTATGCTCGAGGGTATCTCGAGGGTATCAAATATCGAGGGTATTTGTTTTGAGAGTAGGAGAGACCAATGATCCGGTGGCATTGAGCTGGTCGCTTTACTTTAAACCGAACGCTCTGTATGAAAAATTTACCACATACACACAATCTCACATACTGAGCCGTTACCCGACAAGAGAATGTATTATACTCGTATTAAAAATCCATGTTTTAAGCGAGTCATTGAATATTTAAAAATAAAGCGTAAATTTTTTTTATAACTCCAAACAACATGTATTTTACGTTACACAAAAACAGGAGTAAGAAAGATCCTTACTCATATATATAGAAGCGTAAATGGTAAACAATAAATACATTTTTTACTCTGATCGGCATATAAAATAATACGTCATATATTACAACGCGTAACGAATACTTCTAAACAGATACAAAAAGAAACTGCCCCCAGCATTTGCCTGTGGATTAAAGGGGAAAATCATGGTAAAAAGTAGCTTCATAAAATAAAAAAAATTCATTATAAAGTTAAAAAATATTATGTTTAAAAAACATATTAATCATTTAAAATGATTATACGTAAAATAATAATATAAGAAAAGATATTAAATTCAATAAAAAAATAACTACAAAAATAATTTACAATTGAAAAGGCATTCATAAAAATTATTTGAGCACATATTTATGTATTTATCGAACAGGATACAAAAAAAAATTCAGTGTTCTTTATTTTCTAATTAAATGTATATATCTCTTCCTGTTATGATTTTTGAAGGAAGTATTAGTTCAAAATTAATTTTGCCTCTTCACAAAATTCGAGTAATCTGCTCCCCTTCCCACTCCTTATTCCTAAGCTAAATTTTCCTATAACACTTCCATCATCGCCTTCTCCGACCACAGCATTCCAGTCTCCCATCACTACCTTAAATAGAGCTTTTACGATTTTAGTACACCTTCAATATTCTCATACTCTTCATCTCTTCAATATCTTCATCATAATTCAATCTTGGTATTTATACAATTACACTATAATTAAATCTTTTAGTAAGAACGCGGATCTTTAACGATATTAATTTAACGTCAATAGAAAATACTATCTGCACACTTTTTGCTACTCATAATAATTACCGCTCTGTTTTTTTCTTTCTTTTCCAGAATATAATATAGTAACTTCTCCACTCTTCATTTTCTCTGTACGGGAGATGATAACGCCGAAGCGTTTTTCGCCCAGAATAAACAAAAATAATAAAAAATAAATAAATAATTTCTCTATACTTTCCATCTTACTTCATTTAGTCCTAATACATCCATTTTATTTACCCATTTTTCCCTTTCGAGATTCTTTCTTAACCATCCACTCTGTAACAAATTCTTGACATTCCAAGTCCTTTATGCGCAATTGGTTCCTTAACTTCCTTCTTATCTATTTTCGGAGGTTTTTTATACGTATATTTCATAAGATTCGACTTCCGGAATATTTCGACATATCTTCGCGTTTCACATTCCCCAAACCCCATAACCACCATTAGTTGAAAAGTTTATGCATACATTTATATATATGCAAAATACATATATATATATTTCACTTTTTTGTGGACACTATAACTCTCTCTTTAACTGTTTAGCCTCCGGAACTACCGTTAGGTATTACTTCAGAGGATGAATGAGGATCATGTGTATGAATGTGAATGAAGTGCAGTCTTGTACAATCTCAGGTCGACCACTCCTGAGAAGTGTGGTTAATTGAAA
>JAAAKQ030039342.1:0-16799 GCA_010016005.3 Zanna intricata
ATATATATATATATATTAACCATACATTCAGGAAATACTAATTAATCATTCAGTATATTTTAAAGGGACGAAAAAAAGTTTCTCATCATACAGCTGTGAACTCTTTTTGTTATGTTTAGCTCTACTGGTTTTCCTAACATAACGGAAGCGGTTTTCTGTTATTAAACCCACAGTCGGTTGTCTGTTGGCTTTTTTGTTTATTTTTATTGTTTATTTATAAATTAAATGTATCAGGAAGTGCAGGTTTTTTTTTTATATTTCCTTCAAACAATACAATTCAATATAACTATAGAGCCTAGGCAATATAGATTACTTTTTTTTCTTTTTTGAAGGAAGCGGTTTCAAATTTCACTTTGACTTTTTTTTGTAATGTTTATCATAATTTATAATACGTTGTGTTGTATTGACATTAAAACTGTTTTTGCGTTAATTTTTTAAAATTATTAATTACAGTGTATTTAACATCAATTATAAATAATAAATTCTCTATAGTAAGTTAATATTAAAGTTGTTCTTTAAAAATATAAAAAGTTTTACTAATTTTCTTAAAGCTATGTAATATATTTTATTTAGACGAAATGTAAACAAATTTGAAATTATTTATTTTCCATTTTATCATTTTTAAGTAAATTCAAAAGTCAAGTTTATCGCTACAGTTAAAGTTTCTTGAGTTTCATTTATTGAAAATATTTACTTGGTGATAAAAAATGTGACCTTTGAACGCTGTTAAGTTTTTGAAAGCAGTACACTTTTTGAAGAAAAGTAAATAAACCATTTGAATACCACTGTATTAAATTTTTCTTCATTTATTTAATCAAGAAAGTATATGAACAATTCACTCAGAATCTAAATGAATTATCAAACCAAACGAATATCTCAGCATTATACATTTAATTAAATAAAGGTAGTGAGGAGGGGAGCAAACATGTCCGAGCATTTTTAATTGGGACCATTTTGTTCACCGAATGCAGATTACTTCAACGGTTTAAATTTTCCAATAACCTAAATATAATTTAAAACTGGTTTAATAGTTTGGTAGGAAAGAGGTGCCTGTAATATCGATTAAAATACCGTAATATTTCACGTCTTAAATATTAAGCGGGAATATGGTACTCCCTTATCGCTTAACTAGGCGATTCGAACAATTTTTGTAACATTTAAAATTTAATTTTTTTACCTCTGTAACAAAATAAAAATTGAAAAATAATATCTTTGAATGTCTTTTATATTATTATTTTGTAGATTAAAGTGGACTATGTTAACTGGGGGAGGCCAAAATCGACGACGTAGTGAGCTTTTTTAAGTTTACTTTAAACATGTTTCTTAATTCAAAAATAAAACTGTTTCAATTCTTTAGATGATTCAAAAGAATTTTTAAAATACATCTGCCACAAAAAAAGTTTAATTTGCTATTCATTTTCATATTCTATTTATCGAAATGAAAAATTGGGCATCAGGTTATGCGACTTCGACCTTACCATCCCGATTTAAATCCGATCGAAATTGTATGGTCGACTGTGAAGAAATATGTTAGTAATAATACAACATTATTAACATCGGATATTAAAAAATTAGCCGAGGAAAATATAAATGAAATGAATACGGAGTATTAGAAACCATATGGAGATGTAAAAAATATTTTATGTATATATAACACTTTTTACATAAATATTTACCTATTTATGTAAAAAAAAAAAAAAAAAAACTGAAACTGCGTTTAAGAAGATGAGACCTATGATCAACAAAATTTCAAATAAATTTATCATTTATCTACTCAGTGGTAATGATAGAGATTGTTCCTATGAAGATAGACAACATGATGAATTTGCACAGAAGCTGGAAATGTAGTGTAAATTTCAAAGAAATGTTAATAGTAATAATTGTACACAATGAAAACAATCATACAAAAAAAAGTTTGAACATTCCAAATCAAAAACTTTTTTAATAGTATAAAAAAATCTAATGTGGACACCACAAGACTTCCTTGTACGACTATTAATTTATATACACATTTTTGTAATATGCAAAGTACATAAAATTTTATTTCATTAACAACTTCTGATATTTTTACATAATTTTTTTTTTATCGTTATTGTTGAATTATTTATTGTAAAAGTATTTTTTTACAATTAGATTAATGAACAATATATGTAAATTAAAAAAAAAAAGGAGTGAAGTCTGATTTGAACCGATGTGCCCCTTCCCCTTATAAGATCAAAATATTTCATCGATTAAAATTTTATTTGGCTATAACTCTGAACCAATAAAAATAAGTACCACTTTTAATATATCGTTGAAAATCTCTCAATTCTTGAGAGATTTTTCAACGAGGCATCAATCAGTCGTTGCTTGTTACTGCAGTTAAGAAAAAATCCAAAATAAAAATTTTTTGGTTTTGGGACTTTTTTGGTCAGTTTTGTTCCAGTCAATTACAATCAAAACGGGGAGATGCACAACTAGATGTTAGAACAACTCTAAATCTAAAATTCAATATCCCACGGCTAATCGGTTTTTGAGTTTTGCGAAATACATACGTCCATACAGACATCACGCCGAAACTAGTCAATATGGATTCAAGGATAGTCAAAATAGATATTTCCGTTGAAATCTAAAAACCGAAGTTTTTAAATTAAACATGCGTATATAAAACTACAACGATTATTTTTGTTTTCATATTAGACGGGTGTAAATGTTTTCAGGTTTTGTAGTAATGCAGTCTAAAACTTTAACAAAAGCTTTTATTTTCATTATACGCACTATACACAATTTTTTTTACACATGTATACACATAATACATGTGCACATATATATGTTTACATTTTATATATATATATATGTTTTATAGTGCTCCAATGAGTCTTTGACAAACGAAATAATTTGTAAAGTACTATTTAAAGAACTTAAATCAATCGTTCATATCATATATTTATTTCGCAAAGGCCGAATTGTATTTTAATAAATTACGTAATATAACCTGCTGATCGTAATGCTAAATATTTGTATATAATATTGGACTAATATTATGCCGAATCATACATTTGTTATTTTATTCGTATCAGTTTTTTTCATAACAGTTTTCCTCTTTACCGTAATGAATTCTTTATCAGTTTCTGGTATTATTAATTGTGTGTTAATGCGGGGAAATTGTTATAATTGTCTAGCATTGTGTTTCATAAGTATTTGGTGATAACCGATTTAAACCTTTTAAAAATGTTATTTATTTTCATAAAATTATTTTATTTATTTTTATTTATTTTTATTTTTTTACTTATTTATTTCTCTGAACTAAAAAAAAAATCATAGTTTTTCACAATGGTCTTAATAAAATAAAAAAATTTTAAATTCTTATTTGATAAATTCAATATTGTTTGTTGTGAAAGAGTAATTCTATAATATATTGTTTTTTTTTTGTTTTTTTTTTTGTGTTAATACTTTTGTTTTGTTTAACGTAATTAGGACAAGTTTTGTTTTTCTACAATGGTCTTTGAGAATAGGTGGTTTGGATCTATCAAAAGAATTAATTTTTTTAATTGGTTTCCATCTTAAAGTTGGTAAAAGACAACCTTAAAAAAAAAGAAACTTTTTTCTTTTTCTTTTTTTTCTTTAATTCATTGTTATTATTTAGAGTTTGTTTCCAAAATTAAAATAAATTAAATAAAAATCTCTCAAAAAAAGTTAAATATAAAATTTCTTACTAGCAACGGGTGTTAAAACAACACCCAGCAAAGGGTGGTAGAGTAGTTTAAATTGGATTTGAATTTTTTTACGCAATTATTAATATAAGTAATTAAAACAGATTTATCTTTTTTCCAACTTGTTCTCGAAATTTCTGTATAAAAAAGAAAAAAAATAGGTTGATTTAAATAGAAAGTTGCTCGTACATTACTAATTTGTTTTTATGTTCTGATACCGTAATAATTTGTTTTTGTAATATTGATTTTACTTGTTGCTTTTAGTTTAATTTATTACATACAACTTTCTACCGTACTTTTGAATCGATACATTATTTTGTGTAAAGCTTTTGCATTAAATTTTCGTTTATTTTTCGACAGGGCGATTCACCCTGTTTCCGATGAGAAAGCAGCACTTGTCGTGGCGTACGGGGGTAGTGAATTTAATTCGGATACGTTACCTGGAGGCGGCAGCACTTACCCGTTAGCCCCCAATATCTGCGTGGAGGCGGGCCGTATTGAGTTCATCAAACCTCCGACAGAGACCGCCACATCACCAGAACAACCCTCTGAAAAGGAAGATAGCGCTAAGGTAAGATAACACTACTATTTCTTTATTTTATTATTTTTTTATTACCTTGTATTTACTTCTGAAAAAAATCAGTTAAATCGGTTATGTACTAAGTGGACATGCCAAATTATTCTGTTTTATATATATATTTATTTATATTTATATATATATATTTTTTTTTTTTTTTTTTTTTTTTTATTGCGTAAACCTTCAAAAAAAATAAGAAAGATTTAATTTGTAGTAGGGCTATCATAACATATTTATTTTATTCAATGGAACGGATATAATTTACATTATTTATTATGTACTATGTATTCGTAAATCAGCTACGTGATGGAGTCTGTAAAGATCAGTTGAGAGGAATTAGAAAAAACAAATTTTTATTTAGATTCAAGAACACGCGTCTGCTTTTATACACTAACTCACGCATACCACTTCCATCTAGACGGCACATATATTTTTAAGCATCTAGTATTTTTGAAAGATAAAAATACACGTCACCTTGATGTGTGTACATTCAAATTATCTGACATATTTTAAATTACGTTTTCAGAATATAAATTCTTTAAATAAATTTTAGCTTTAAAAATTATTTTTTTTTTGTACTTGAAAAAAACCAAGAGAAAAAATAGTATTTATTTTGAAGTATTTATTAGCGTATTAATTTTGAAAAAAAAATCATGTTTTCAAAATAATTTTAGATTATTTAATACTTATATTTCATTATAATGAAGTATTTTTACGTACATTTAAATTTAATTTATTAATTTTCTATAAAAATTTTTATTACAAATTCTGGGTCAGTTTATTTGATTTTAATCAGTGGAATATCAGATTAAATGCGGGGTTTTTCATAGTTACTGAAAAATAAAATATTTGACCGGGATTTAAACTTGAAAACTTTCGGTTGATAAAAGGACGACACATTTCATCATAAAGATTGGCTAATCTGGAAAAGATAAAAATGACATTATTGACTCGATTTCTCGTTATTTTTTTTTTTTCGGTAAATATATTTCGAGTTCTATCGATATATGTTTATTGTATTTTCTATTTACTATATTTTTACAATAAATTGTTAAGTGTGTCGTTAATCTATCTATTAATGTAGTCTTATAATAAAGTTAAACAGTATAATAAAGTGTAATGAATGATTCATCTTAACGAAATGCCTTATTCTACTAAATTAACTGAAAATATAATTAAAATTGAGGCATCAGCCAGTCTCAACCAGTCTCGGCATTACCAGTAAGTGCCGATCATTTTTTGTCTTCCTTGTTAGAGTACGTGTGATTTATCCCAGTAGTAATAAATAAAATTAAGATTATGTTTTTAAATTCTGTTTCAGTATTGTTTATTTATGTATAAAAAATTGTTTCGGTCGTATATCTCATTATAGTTATAATTATTTTTTAAATTCGTTACGGTTGATATAATGACTAGTATGTTATAAATAAATTGGGTCAGATAGAATATATGGGATGATTCATAATGTAACAAACTTTCAGGACACTGATGAAAATAGAGAGAAAGTTCATATAAACACAGGTTTGGAATCGCTACGTTAACGAGTGTCGGCTGGCGTAATATTTCGCCCTGATTTTTGCGCCTTCGGTAAAATTAAATCCGGTTGTAAATCTTGGAACCCAAAATAAGGGATAAATCTAAATTGGTTATATAAGAAAAAAACTAACTGATAAAATAAATACGTCCCAGAACTGTACATTTAGTAGTATTCGAGAAATCTGGGGTAAAATACAGAAGATTGGGGTCGAAAAACATACTATTTTATGTTTGGCGTAAAATAACTTTGTTAAATGGGTAGTAAACACATAAAATATTTAAATAAAATTTGTGGAGCATTTGATTCTGAATAAAACGGTATAAATAATGTCCATAGAAACTAAATATAAAGTAAAATTTCTGAAGTTTATTAAAAACAAAACATGTCAAAACATGGCAGATTTTAACTTTGTATTAAACCAGAAAAAAAGTTCAATATTACAAAACAAAAGAATTAAATATTTTATAAAAATAAACAAAATTTAAAAAAATAAAAAATCAAATAAAAATAAACATCAGTAAAACTATGTATTATACATCTTTAAAGCTAATTTTAACTTATCCGAATTTGTTTGAAATAGTTTAATTAGTTAGCAATATTAACCAGAAGTAACCAGAAATCAGTAGAATTTCTGGTTGTTTTATTTTTTTTTTTAAATAAATTCCATCCGTTTAATTGTTTAAACATACAAAATTTTCTTCTTATTCTGTCAAAACACACGTTTATATGAACTTTCTTCTTTATTTTCATCAGTAGAAAATTTCCTGAAAGTTTGCTACATTCTTCGTGAATCACTCTTTAAACTTATGCTTTTTATTTAGAATTATTTTAAAGAAGTCGTGGCAACTTCTTGCCACAACCTGGGATCTTTTTAATCTATCATGGATTTTATTTACTTCCTCATTAAAGTGCGTGTGTAGCACAGTGGTAGTAAATCAAATTACAATTACATAACATTTATAAGGTATTTAATGTCGTCGTTAAAAAAATATCCATCATTGTTTAATTATATCCCGGACATAGAATTAAACATTGTTGAATATATGTCAACATACCTTTTATTATATCTTTGGAAATTCCAGGAATGTTAATTAACCTTTTTTGTTATATACCCGGGATACTTCTGATAAATTGAGAATTTTGTATAATAGAAGGAGTACATTAAGTTAATACTTTGTATTCCATTTTCCAGTTTTTCTTATGACTGTTACGTTTATAAATCATATAAGTTATTAAAGAATCCAGTCAAGAGTTGATTTCTCTCAAAGTAATAATGATTAGTGTACTTCTAATCCATGCGATGAAATGAATGTAAAGCCGAATATCACCTGCATTTCAGAGAATTTAACGTGATTATATTCACTCTTATATTTTCTCAGTGAGGAAGGCAATAAAAATACCACATCAGTCCTCTCTGTTTTTATAGAAAGCTTAGTATAAGATACTTGTAATTCTTGAAAAATGGTCATGTCATTTTTGGATATTACTTGTGACACTTATCAGATCAGCTACAGTAGTTATGGTTAAATTATTTTCATGCATGCACATTACCGGAAAAATAACATATAATCATGACAGTTTGTTTATTAACATTTTATTTTTAATTTGGATGAAAAGGTGGGATGAAGAAGTATTTTACTAGTTATATTTATAAATTTCAAAAAAATGTTGGCCTCAAGTTTTTACTAGTAAACATTTTCATTTATTTAGGGTAAATATTATTAAAATTAACGTAATAGAAAAAGATTCCAATCTCCGTGGAAGAATGGTAGGGACTCGCCCTTTCAACCGAACGTCCCGGATTCGAATTCCGGTAAGGCATAGCATTTTTCATAAATTATAAAATTTCCTTTCTATATTTATATAGTTATTTTCCCACGTATAAAGCTTCTCTTGAAACTTCTGTGGTGAATAAATTCGTGAGTGAGTTGGAAAAGATTATTATCCACAAAATATATATATATATATATATATACTCTTATATACAAATACGTATATGTATTTCTGTATCACTCTGTTGATTTTAATTTAAATTAGTTCTACATCATGGTGAGAAGAAAGACTTCTCAAATTATTTTTACGGGGGTTGTATAACTTTCCTGCAATCTCAAAAATTGAAATTTTATAAAATAGTATGACGTTTGTTGTTTCAGAATATTAAGATAAAAATTGGTTAATTAATTATTTATTTTTTGAATTGATATGTTATCTAGGTTGAAATATTTATTTTTACTTTAATAGTCGGTAATAGAAG
Organism: Zanna intricata; assembly: GCA_010016005.3. Classification (NCBI taxonomy): domain Eukaryota; kingdom Metazoa; phylum Arthropoda; class Insecta; order Hemiptera; family Fulgoridae; genus Zanna; species Zanna intricata. The sequence continues at coordinate 8,061 of JAAAKQ030039342.1, forward strand.
GTAATTTTTTAAAAATTATTTCTTTTTTGTTCATGGTGTCAAAAATACTGTAATTTGAGTAATTACGCATATCTACATTTCATAATCTGTAATAACAATTTAAATGTAATAATTTCTGTAAAAGAAATAATGTATCTTACTTAACGGCTAAATTTGTAAAAATTACTTACTGAATTAACTTATGTTTAAGTGTAAGAAAAATAAAATAAATTTTAATGGTAAGGTTTTGGTTATATCCAAAATTCCAGGAAGGTTAATTAATATTGTTGACAGGTGTGTTGCGTGTGTACGCGCGGGTTTGTTTGTACCTGTATATAGTCTGTATGTATATTAATACAGTATGATAGTAAAATATAGTTTAGATTTCTAAGTATATGTCCTCATTGAACTGACTTAGAAGTGTAGGCATAGATTTTTGTGTGTATAACTCCTTTGAAAAGAAAATTTTTTAAATGATAAAGCAGTGATTGTATGGATGAAATATGAACTCTTAGAATTATGTACGTTTTATTTGCCAGTCTATGAAGTTACACTCATGTTAATTAGAGAAATTTATATAATCTATTTATTTATTTTTTTTATTTACATAAACTATACATTATTCTGTTGCTTTAAATTTTCGTAACATTTTGTTATAGTTGTCACGCATGTAAAATATTTGAAGTACAAAATGCATTAGTCAAACATTTTTATACCTTTCTCTAAAAGTAATTTTGTTTACTATACAACCAATCTCACTGGTTATATTATTTGTCGGACTAAATATCGTCTACATTTCATTTAGTATAGTGTTTGATTCTTGAATATTAAACTGTTTTTTACTAATGGAAGAACTACTTTGGTGATTCACTAATTTCTTCGTTTATATTATTATTTTGAATACACAGGTGTATTTTCTTGTACCTATGTTTACTTTTGTTGTATAATACAACAAAACTCTTTGCATAGAACAAGGACAACGTACTCTCTCTTTTTCACTCACTCCCCCCCCTCACTCTCTCTCTGTTTGAGTGTATGTGTTCTTATTGTTATTAAAATAGTTGCATTAATAATTATTATACGAAAAGGGATGTCATTTTACGGAACACAAATGTTAAGTTTCCTCTTCATTAATCAAGTCATATTGTATATAGCATATAGTATTCATAAAGCTTAGTGTTCCGTTCGTACGATTCTGTTTTGGATGTTCATTAGTTAGCGTATAACTTAAACATTAATTTGCTGTAGTAAGTGTGAACTGAACATCTTAAAGTGATAAAAAAGTATAACTACGTTTGATTTCATTTTTTTTTCATTATTATTAACCTAAACAAAAAATATTCTGCACGATTACAAAAAGATATAGTTTGATTTAGTGTATTTATTTATTTTAGTTTTATTGTTTTGTAGAGGTATAAATAAATAAATATTTTATTCTGATTAGTACAAAATAATATATTGATCATATCAGGGATTGTTAGTCAACGTGTAATGCTTGTATCAAATCTAACAACCTTTTAAATTTCAAAGAGAATATGGAAAGAAAATTTCATAAAAATTTCCAGTTGGTATTAACAATTTGCAAAAAATTCAGTATTAAAAATTAAAATTACAAAGATTATAAAAAATCCAATTAATTTGATTTTTGACAGCCCCATCGGCTGTCTTTAAAAAGTTCAGGTATAAAGTTTTACTATATATATTTTATATATATATATATATTAAAATGTGTAAGAAGCAATTGCTTCAATGAATGAAAAAAAAAAACAATTTTTATAGCGGGAAATGGTAATAATCGCAGAGAAAGTAAAAATTTATGTAAAGCATCCTCTATTTTATAGTAATTATTGGTAATTTTCATAAAATAGAGGATCCATACTTTTTATAATGGTTAATTTTATTTGAAAATAAAGGTCTGACTATCATTTAGAGTGATTAATGCCGTTTATTTATATTCAAACTAGTTCGATTACCTGGGCTTTCTTTTAAATACTTTTATTTCATGTGTGTGTATATAAGCGTAAAGGGGAGTTAGTAAATGGTATACTGACAATAGTTTTATTTATCTCAAAGCTTTTAATTTTCAACTTGACGGTACACTACGTTTTTGTTTGACAGGTTCTGATCGCAAGTAAAGACAGTTTCTTTCCTTCAACATTTCCTTCTTGATTTGACTTAGAAGCTCCCGTGATTCAGATGTTTCCGTCGCAGGGATGGCTTCTTTTTCTTTTTCTGCAGAAATTATCCGACCAATACTTTTTTTCGGTGTCACTTCGATGGGTTTGAAGGGGAAGGAGTCAAAATTTCCAATCTAAAAATTTCAGAAATTATTAATTTTCCTTCGCCCTTTTTCCAAAAAAATTATTTTCCCAATATAATTATTTTCCACTTTTAATTGCCCTACTAATCAAAAATAATTTTTTCAATAATATATCATCGAATTCCATAGTAACGATTTTAATTTTTTGCTATGTTTTTTTTAAACTTGATTGAAAAATTTGAGATTGGTTAGAGGCTACATTAAGCGAGTGAATAGATGAGGTTTAGGGGTGGTTTTTTTCAAAATGAAATTAGATAAAATTTCTTTACGAATGGAATAAAACTGGAGACTGTATAAAAAAAAAATCGACTCAAAAATTCTTATTTATATAATATATAGATTTGAATTTATTATTGTAACCTTTAGAAATATATATTTATCGCATTTTAAAAATAGATAATTTACTGCTCTACAAACTGTTTTAAATCAAATAATGTAATTAAATTCGTAATATTTTTAAAATAATTTTCTTTATTCAGATTTTTGTACTTTCATAAAAAGTTTTGGGAGTTTTAAATTTCGGTCTCCGAATTCGTTTAAAGGAGCACTAGATAGATTTTAGTGCTGTGTTATGTACATATACGTAATAAATTTTCGTGTATGTACATAAAACAGATCTTTTATTAAAAATAAAAATAAAAAAAAAATAATAATTCTAGATTTTACTTTTTTCAGTAGTAAACAACTACTACAGAAAAAATTAAAATCTAAAAAAAAAAATTAAGATATATAAGGAAATCAAATATAACGTAAATTATTATTTTAATGGAACCCCTTAGAGGGATATTTATATATATCTTTAGGAGTAACTAAACCTTATAATAGATATACAAATAATTAAATAAAATTTCAAAAAAAAAAAGAGGAAAGAAAATGTTCGGTAATGGATGTATAAATCTTTTATTAAAGAAAATAATAGCTTAGAATTGGATTTCTAATTTTCTTCTTTACTCATCGCTCCCTCTATCCCGCATTTCGTTTCATGAATCTCTTATGTTCTTCAACAATCATTAATATTTCACGGACGCTGATGATGGAATGAGAAGAAAAATAAGTAAGATGGACTGAATTTAGTTAAGGCACGGGTAGGGGAATGATTCGGGTGACGAAGATTTAGATGAGAGAAATATATAAAGATGGTATTATTTGGGGGGGTTGAGGGTGAGGAATTATGTCTTCTTTCTTTCCTGATATTGAAAACTGTCTTATTCACTTTCATCATTTCTTTTCTTTTTACCCTTCCTCTTATTCCTCCTTTTTTTTTTACTCTATTTCCAATTTACTTTATTAGAAATTCATTTTATTCCTTCTAATCTTTCAAAGTTTACAAAAAAAAAAAACTAAAGAAAAAATTTATTATTAAGTTGTAACTTTTCTTTTTGTGTATATATATATATACATTTCGTAAAGTGGGGGTATGCCTCTTCCCCTTCTATTTTTTTTAAAAATAGAATATTAATTTAATTTTTTTTTAGGGGAAATCTTTATTAAGCTTTTTCTTTTTGATATTGGTTCTTTACAAACTGAATTACTAAAGTAGCGTATGTATTGGATAATTTTATATATGTTCTTATCCCCTTGATACATGTATTTTTGTACTGGGTTAAAAATTTTTTCTATTAATTTTTAAAACAGCGGTGCGCTGTTAAATATGAGGGAAATATACAATTATTTGGAAAATTTAAACATAAAAGAAAACTTTTATAGTTATATACTTATGTGACTGGTTATTTTAATAGCCATATTTTATTGTCTTATTTTCAAAACTTGATTACCTTCAGTCGATAAGTGATTGAACCAAATTTAAAGATTTTTTTTAGATACAAAATCACATTAAAATTTTTTTTTACCCGTAAAATATGAAATAAATATACAAACTCAACGCATTTCAATTTACTTTAAAGCCTTGAATTTTTTTAGTGGTTTGTTTTTATATTCATTCGACTTGTGATCAAAAAATTGTGATCAAACTAAAGGGTTGCTTATTTAAATTTGGTATTTTAAACATACATTTTTCCCGTAAAATTAGCTTTTATTCTTTTTACATTATAATGAAGTGTTAGACATGTGAACAGTATGCATTTATGATAAAAGATTCCAAAAAGAAGGTTGATAGTTTCACATATGCCCAACAGTTATTTCGATGCACGCCGATATAAATTTAAATTATAATAACCGCCATGTTATTATTATTGTTAACAACTTTACTAACAATCTACTAACAACTTTCTTTATACTGAATGATAGAAACTAATATTGCATTAACAATAAGATAACCATAGAAAAATCTAAAGTTCCCACAATTTACTTTTTTGCAAATATTATTACTTTAACTGTTTTCAATGGAACTCCCTAACTTATGAATGAGTGTCATATTTCACTTTCACTATTGGTTTACCGATAACTCACTTAACAACTTGTTGAATTCAACCACTGTCCACAACGAGATACTCTTGACGTACTCTTCATTCATTGTTACCACACGCTTACTGTTATCACTTGTTATCGCAACTGCACCGAATTCGGACTTGCAGAACTGCTCACTCTTGCGAGAAATTGGTCCGATGGTTCCTGGTAGTATTTATATCTCCTGGTTTGCAGAATGAGTACCTTACTCGCCCCTTTAATTGTCGGTAATAACTTTCATCGTGCGCGCCCTTACGTTTTTCTATAAATTCTTATTCAGAACCGATAACCCGTCTGATCGAACAGCAGCTTTTGGAGGTGTCTACATTACAAAGAGCAGCTTTTTTAAAAGGACTTGTCAGTCTAAGAAAAGAATCCCTTTTAGTTCCTTCTGGATTCTTCTTTTCATTATTACTTTCTCTTTCTTTCGTATTACTTGGAAGAAATCTGTTACCTGATCGTGTAACAATATATTACATTGCGTAATGAAAAACATAAAAATAAACTATGCTTTAAGAAATTTTTGAATCGAAATTTTGGTTATCTTCACAATGTAGTGTTAGAATGTAGAACATTTTAAAGTGCCCTTAAATAGTATTAAATATATTGATAATTTGTGGAAAAGTTTTTTTATAACTAAAAAAAATATTACATTTTTTAAATAGTTTTAACTTTATTGGCTCGCCCATTAATAAAAAGTAATGTAACAAAAAGTAGTAAATTAAATCAACTAAATATCGTATCTTCCGAATTTTTCTTGGTCAGAAAAAGTCTTGTAGGTTAAGGAAATTTTAGATGAAAAATGTCATGAAGTGCAGCAGTGATTAAAATTCACTTGTACTAAGGCCTGTACCCACCGCTTGATACCTAATAAGATGTAGTATTAACCGATTACGTAACAATCGAACTTGTAATTTTCAATGGGCGATCACTTCGTTTATTGAATTCAGTGCGTGTGCAGCGCGCTTGTACGTGTGTTGAACACATTTTGTTTGGTATTGTGATTTTAGATTCGTATTAAGCAATGTTAATGGACTATAAAAATATATAATTGGCCACGATCGGTCGACGGGTCCACCTCAGATTGTTTGCCAAAATTAGAAATTTTGTAATAACTATTACGGAATAACGGGTTAAGCTAACAAATTTGTTTAAACGTACTAATTTGATGTTTACTAAAATCGATGAAATTTACTAATATCAGCTTTTTAAATCATGTGTAAAACTCCAAAGTGATGGGAAAACTAACTTTTTAATAATTACTTAGTAATATATAAATAAATTATATTAATTTAGTTTATGTAGAATCCTAATAGTGATTTATTAATATCATAAATTCATTTGTACTACCTGAAAATTTTTTAAAAATATTTTAAAAATTTAATATTAGAAAAATGTTTAACTTTTTAATTGTAATAGAAACTGAAAAGGAACCAAAGTTATATAAGGCAATATATATAATATAAGGCATCATATATAATATGATATAAGTTATATATCATAATTTGTGATTAACATAATTAGTGAATACTGATTTGATTGCAGTTATTAGTTGCAATTGCATTAAATCAAACAGTAATACTCAAAAATTTATTATACCTGTATTATATAATAATAATCTATGTTTAGTAGAAATTAGATATAATAAATTTGTTAAAAATGAACTAATAATTGAGATCATAATAATAATGTTCTTTCGGGAAAGTCTTACTAAACTTTTCATTGATAACTGATTTTTTAAAAATAAAATCAGAGTCCCAGTTCCGTAATATCTGTCTTCAAAATAAAATTTGCTAATTCATATATCATTCATATTTTAATGGCAAATATAAATTATAATACTTTGACTAATGAAAGTAATTGGTAAAGTGTTTGAACTACCAAAAAAAAAAAAAAAAAAAATGCAGAATAAAGTTTTAAAATTTAATATTACATGTATGCTAAATGTAATACATTTTTCGTTTACTGTACCAAATTTTTAAATTGTTTTGTCTTTAAAAAAAAAATTCTTTCTTTAAATAATATATTTAAACAATTTTTCACATTAAAAAATAGTTTTCGAAGAGAAATTAAAAAAAATAAAAAGTAATATGAAGCAATTTAATTATCTGTAATGGGATTTAAAACAAAAGAGAAGTTTGTGAAAAGTGATGAAATTCGTTTAAAAACGTTCAATTAACCAACTGTTGCACCGTAAAATCACAGCGCTCTCCCATTACCGCGAAGTGTAAGCATTGCCCAATAATAAGTTTACTACGAATTGCTTTTAAATGTGTACTTGTCTTTCGTAAGAGGATTTTACGCTGTTACAGTATGTGCTTGATTTTGCCACACAAGATCAAACTTCAAAATATACAAAAAAAATTCTGAAGTTATATATTTTTATTTTCTTAATAGTTCTTATTTATTCTCCTACACTTTCTATTCCTCTTCGTATGGTTCTAATTTTACTGAAAATTATAATTTTAAATTGTTTATTTCTGTGAAAAAATGTTTCGATAATGTAACTGATTACTAAGTTACAATATGAAAAAAAAATATTCTGTCATTTTTCTACAGATGTTCCACGAACAAACGGAAAATCGTTTTGTACATGTTCTACTAATGAAAATTTCATATAAACATAGGTCTGGAAACTGTTTGTTTTCGAGTTACGGCTAGCGAATGATTTCGCCCGGATTACAGCTCTTCTAATAAAAAGCAACCCTAATGTAATTTTTGGGACCCAAATTAAGGAGTAAAATTGGTAGTTTCTTATGTAATTTGAACCGGGAAACAGGATAAAACAGGTGTAAGAACTATAACTCCACTAGTTTTTAAAGTATCGGACGTAAAACACAAAATTCGGTTTCGAAAAACAAGGTTGTTTATGTTTATATTTGTAAAACAGTATCTTTGTTAAATGAAAAATACGAGCAAAAGATGTAGTAATAAAACTGTAGAGAATTTAATTTTGAGAAAATGAATGTAAATACTGCCAATAAAGAATAAATAAAAACTTTTTTAAAATCCGTATTTTATTGACAAAAAAGTAGGAGAAAATTGTATTATTCTTTCTGTATCTAATAAAAATTCTTTTTTTAAAAAAAAACGCTAATTACTGAAATGAATTTTAAAAGAAATTCAAGGTTTATGAAACAATTTTTATTTTGTACTAGAAGACCCGACAATGTTTCGCTATTGATAGATTTGAATACATATATATATATATATATATATATATATATATATATACGACAGGTAGATAAAATGAACACAATCGTAAGTTGATACGGCTACATAATCATCATGATTAATACTGAACATTAAGAAACTTACAAAACATTACGTAACTTCACAAAATTTAATCATTCACTTTAAGCCAGAATGTAAATAAATACAATTGTCAATACAGCACTACCTATCGGATTTAATTCAAACTACTCTCTAAACACAGTAATCGGTTCAGAATATCCCTGCTTTTCTTTCTACCGGTCAGATCGAGGATTTCAGTAGTTTTAAACCTTCTCCGGATAACGTGGACCATTTTGCAAAATACCCCGCTCATAAATCGGTCCGGTAGTTTTTTAGTCTATAGGAGACACACATACAAACATTACCTTTTATATATATAGAAGAAAGTCTGTTTTTATATTTGTCTGTTTCGTATATATCTCAACACCAGCGCTGCCTAACGGGTATAGTTTTTGCAAAAATGTTTCTTTTCGTGTAACTAATATATACTCGGGCGACTTCCGTGCGTGAGTGGTAGCGTCTCGGCCTTTCATCCGGAGGTCCCTTGTTTGACTCCCAGTCAGGCATGGCATTTTCACACATGCTACAAATCATTTATTTCATCGTCTGAAGGTATACCTAATGATGGTTCCGGAGGTTAAAAAAAAAATATATATGTACTCTAAATATGAGCCAAATCAGTTCATAAATAGAGTTTTTCTAAATATCTAGATCCCAGAATACTAGATCGTGGATACCGGTGTTCTTTGGTGGTTGGGTTTCAATTAACCACACTTCTCAGGAGTGGTCGACCTTGAGAT
>JAAAKQ030039353.1:0-16798 GCA_010016005.3 Zanna intricata
TATAAGCCTATGGTCGCTAACACTGGCCTCGGGCCAGACAGTCCAACTACTCGCGCACCGAAGCAAGTCGCCCGTCACCAAGGTGACATCGATGTAACTTTCTCCCAGTTCACAAGAGAAAGTGGGCGGTTGTTATGTGTCATTAAGCAAGTAGAGCTTGGCGATATGTAGTCCTTACCTCGTTCAGCAGCTCGCAGTAGTAAGCGGCACTGATTGTGCGTCGTTCAAGCAAAAAATCAATGCGCAAAATGCTTCGCCGATCAAAAAATGCGGTTGAAAGAATTTTGCCAGCTGGCGGTTGAATCTTGGCTTTCATTGGGACTGGCTCTCCTTTGCTCCACCACACCATACTGGCTTGTTTCGACCAGGAAGTGTAGTGGTCGACTCATGTTTCATCACAAGTGACGATCCGACTCAAAAATCTATCATCTCCTTTCGTAAACCTTGTTGTAAGCCTCTGACAGATCTCCAAATGTCTCAACTTCTGATCTGTGTCAAAAGGCGAGGCACACTTTACGGAACTATAGGTCGTTTGTGATGATCGCTTGAGAGGTCTCATTACTTATTTCGACCTGTTCTGCAATTTCGGATACTCTCACCTCTCAATCGTCTTCAAGAATGTCTCAAACCACGTGAATGTTTTCGTCATACTGCTGGTTCGAGGACGGCGATCGTGTTCCTGATTTTACACTTGTTCTCTTCCTTCCTTGAATTCTTTATGCCAAGCAGACATACGTGTCCGTGACAATGTTTTGTCCCCGGAAAATGTGCAATGAATCTCCGGAAAATTTCCATCGCTTGGACTCCTTGACGAGCAAGAAATTTTATAATTATGCGTTGAACAGTGGAAGATGCACCTGCTACTACGACATCGTGAGCGTTGCTGACGAATTGGTTGGAAGGGTGGAGTGGTTGGCTTTCCCCATTCATAATGATCCCACCCAAGCGTAGTAAAAGCACAGGCCCAGTCATACCAACAGTGGACGCTCAAGAACAAAATCCCGTATATATTTTATTTACCCTTATGCGTACACACACACACACACACATAAAATGTGATATTACTTTATTTTGTACAATTACTAGTTCAATAAAAAAAAAGAGAGATTTGAATTCAGTCGATAAATTCAAAGTAGGAAAAGTGATATGGTTATCTGAATTACGTAACTTGCGATGTTTATGGTTTAAATATAAGATTTTTCTACTGAACTATTCACTTTCTAGATATACAAATAATATTTAAAATAAATGATGTTATACATATGTTTATATTAGAAAAATAACTTGTAACTTGTGGTTGGGTGTCTAATTTACCGATTAATGTCTCAAATATATTAAAGTAAATAAAAAACCATCTAATTTAAAATTTAGTAATACTATGAGCTTTTTATACAAGAAGTTGGTGGTTAAACTTTTAAAGGTGTTTTGAATTAGAAAAATGTTTGCGTAACTGGAAAATATAACTTTAAAACTTAACAGCCATGTTAAATTATTTCCTATCTTACATGTTTTATTTTTAAAAAGTAAAATTATAATTAATATTCTAAGCGTCATTATATTCACTTAAGTCCAAATTAAAAAGTATATAAAAAGTTTATGAATACAAAAAAATATATATATAACGAAATATTTTGAACTTTAAAGTTAATTCACAGAGATATTTTTACAAGTAATAACAAAACTTTCAGCACAGGATTATTTGAAATAAAAGATTTAAACAAATTTTTGTTCCCAATCTATTATTAAAAGTGAAAATCACGAATTTAAACTTTTTAATATTTCATGTCTTTTTTGCTTAAAAATCTTCAATAACGTTTTTTTAAATAATTAGAAATATCCTTATTTTCTAGTATAAATTTCTATAAATGAAACAAAATTACAAAATTAAAAATTAAAATAATAAGTAGTAGTTAATAAATCCAGAAAAAAGACAATTCAATGAAAAAGAAAAGATTTGCTTTCAACATTTACTCAATCCAACCGTTTCGGAACAATCGCTCGCTATGTTTACAAGATATTCAAAACTAAAAGAACTAATTATTGCAATATATGCTATAAAGATAAAAGAATATTACTAAAAATAATAAAATAATATTACTGAAATTCAATGTTATAAAAAATACATTACCCAAGACTTTTTAAGTAAACTCTCAATATATTCTCTTTCTTTTTCTGTCTCTTAGTATTTACAACTGGCACATCAGAGGGGACCATAAGTAAAATTTGATCAATAGTAATCACGTGAAGAAAGGTCACCGACGAAATCCCTCATTATTGCATACAAAGGTTCAACACCTCAAACAAAAAAAAAAAATAACAAAAAAACACTTGTATAAGTGGTCCAAGTAAAGTTCAATAATCAACACAAATAACAGAAACATATCACAGGTAAAAGAAAGAAAATAAATATAAAAAAATGTCATCAGTATCAATGTATGAAAACAACATTATAAATTTAAAAAAAATATTTGAGGGTAATAGAAATCGTAGTTGAAAAAGCAGAAATTTGTAGACTATTTAAATGACGTTCACTACATAGCGAAAGACCTATGTTTTCACTCCCGAAGGGCTCATTGTTGAGGACTATCCTCTACTCCATCTTCGCTGCGGATCTTCCAGTCACAAACAATTCCACTCTTGCATCTTTAGTCGACGATATGATAACAATGATTATCCCGATATGACCTCCGCCTCGACTTAGCTGCGATCCTGATTTTAACAGAGTTGTTAAAGAAATTGAAAATAAAGTTCTATCACCATCGAAATCGACCCACATAATATTCGCGATGAGAACTGCCCAAGAATCAATTTAGACGGAGGATACACCCCACGAGCTAAAACTTTAGACTATTTAGATAAAACGTAAATCGTCGTCTAACATAGAAGGTTCACATTAAGGAAGAAATGAAACAAATAGATATCAAATTTAAGGAGCTAGACTGGTTATTAGGCATAAAATAGCAATTATCGCTATCTATCCAGGTCACTTCTGTACAAAATGATTCTAAAACCGGTTTAGATATAGGGAATCCTACACTAGGTTACACAGGTGCCATGGTCCGTATGGAACAACGAAATTCACGAGTACTTAGGGTTACAGTGGGCTCGAAAGAAAGTCAATCGATTATGCAAAGAGACTAAAGCAGGTACATATAATAGATCTATGAACCTAGTAGTGATACTCAGGACGAGGTCTCTCTTCTTATGAATAAATAAAATTGTATATTTGAAATATTTGGATGACGGTATATGAAAACGTTTTTTTCGCAAATATTATTTACATCGAAGAGGTAGTAATTAAATAAAGAAAGAGATTTTTCACTGACTTATTTTTAACGTTTGATTTTCTAACGTAATATTTCTCAGCTGTTTTCAATAAATAACATCAATTGAAAGTTATTCATACCAAATTACAGAAGCTATTGAACCAATTTTCAAGCGTTTACATTGACACACTTCAAAAGTATGAAATGTAACTAACTGAATTTCATTACTTCTGCCACTCCTTTTGAAAAATTAGAAAATAATGAGAATTAAGAACCTCTAAAATATATTTTATAAAAATAACTAACTATTAAATCATAATAGTAAAATCCAGCGTTTATACTTCTGTGTATGTATTTATAGAGAAAGTATGATTAAAAAGCTAACTACTTTTAAAAAGGCAAAGAAAAAACTAAAAAATATTTATCACTCCTTTATTTTTATAAATATCCCCCTCTTACCATCCACAGTATACCTCTGTATCGTCCCTTCTACTGGATGGATATTTTAAATGTTCAATAGAATCAATGATCCATATATAAAAGGTATGTTTACAAATTTCAAGTTCTTTCAACCGTTACCAAGATACGCGAAATTGAGAACAATGAACACATTGACAAGCACACACATTCTTTACGCGGATTTTTGCTGAATCTTGATGTTTTATTGTGTCCTGAATTAGATATATAATACTTAAATGTAATATTAAAAACAGCTTATCAAAATTTTATTTCATTTCCCAAAACGTTTTCGGCTATTCTGTCATCTTCAGAAAGAATTTATAATAATTTAGAATTAATATATATAAAACAATATATAAAATTCACAAGATAAAATTAAAAACATAACACTTGATCGTCATAAGATAAAAATTTTGTAAATGTTAGTCACAAGTTAAATAAATACTCGTAATTACGTCAATTATACAAATTTTTTATCTTATGACCATCAATTGTAATGTTTTTAATTGAATTTCATATTTAGTTAGAAGAAACTAGAGAATTTTATATTTTGTATATATTTTAATACTAAATTATTATAAATTCCTCCTGAAGATGGCAGAATAACCGAACAACCGAAAAAATTTGAGGTAAACAAATAATATATTGGGTAAGCTCATGTTTAATATTATGTTTATAATAATTATACTTTATCAACGATGCCATGTTTGAAAAACTTAATTGATATTTTATTGGTTATTTTTAACACAAACTCCATTGTGCTGTATTATATAATAGTGAAGAAAGTAATATATTTTACAACAATCGGGAAAATAAAACTATTTTGAAACAAGATGAGTATTAAGATTGTTATGAATTTGTACTTATGAATAATTTGATTGTACATATGGTTATAATCATTAGTTGTATGCTGAAATAATAAAAGCCTGGTAGACTTTATTCATTGTTTCATTGTATTAATTTGTAAAACCCAGCTTCTATAATTAAGGTACCTCATTTGTATTATTCCCACCCTTGTGTCTAACTAATCTAACTAGATACTTTGCACTGAATAAACCAATTAACAGATATAATGAATGAAAGTTTATAGAAATAATGTTTCAAACAATGAAGTTTTATTAATAAACAAAAACTTACAAAGAAGACTTTGTTGAGGGAATATGAAAGATTTCATTTTCCTTCACAGTACCTGGCTTGATAAAAAAAAGTATATTAAAATCAATCCATTATTTACTGATCAATGTATTCAAAACAAAGGAAAAAAGACTTCATGAATGAGAAGCTTTAGAGAAGATAAAAAATATGCATTATGCAATATATACTTCTCTGAATATATACTTTTCTGCAATTATACTTTTGAAAAGAAAATTAAACTGAACACTTATTCGTCTTCATTACGAATTGAGCAAGTCTTTACAATATTTATTAATTTGCAATTTATAAGTGATATTTTCCCTTATAAAATAGTGAGTGTGTATATATATACTGATGTGAGCAAATAATTCGTATATAAAAAAATATCTGACTTCCTCACAATTTTTAACAATACTATTACGGTCGCCAATTATAGTGAGAACATGATTCGTAAATAACCAATACGATATCAACCTTCCTCACAATAATTTATTTAACACAACAACAAACAAACAAAACTTACAACGCTTAACAAAATCTATATGAAACAATTTAAACTTTTACGCAGTACAAAGGCAGTGAAACCTTAAAGAACTCGATACACTAATGAACCAATCCATAGATCCCCCGACCCGCTTATATATGTACTGTTAGCTTACATCTTGAAAACACTAGAAAAGTCTATTTGCTTCTATTACAAATATCTTCATTATTTATAAATACAATTAATTCTGAACAATATAAATAATTATTTTAATTATAAAACTAAACTTTATCAATGTAAATTTGCCAAATAAAAATTCATTCTTTTGTAAAAATAGTAATTGAAACAAAAATACAACCTTACTGCTTCTAGCAGTATCTAGTACTCTCTATAAGCTTCTAGCAAGTTCGAAATCTCATTACAAACACAAAGACTGAATTTTTAAATACTATTAACATACAAATGAAATGATATTAGCAAAATATTATTATTACATATAAAAGTGAAATATTATTAACATAAAAATGTAACAATGTTTATTACTTTAATTAGTTACAAATTTATTTTGTGGACTTCAATATACATTGGGAGTTATAATAATTTTGATAAAAACGTTTTACTACAACTATATATATATATATATATATATATATTAGAAACTGTTTTATAATATTTCCAGTTAAGTTTCAGTCCATTTTGCAACATAAAAGAATTATAGAATATCTGCTTTACCAATCTTGCAATAATATTATGCTGATCTCTTTAGATAATAATTATTTAATCTCCGCCGAATATAATTTAAAGAATAGTAATCTTTCCCCATTTTTTAAACGAATAAATATCTACACTCTCTTTCTTCGGAACACTGAATAGAATGAATATCAATAATAGACTTCAAGGAAAGAAATTCCAACAGAAATTATAATTGCATTTTGTTGTGACTGACACCCTGTAATAGGTCTCGAAGGATGGTACTGAAATTAATTTTTTGTAGCGTGTGAAGAAATACAGTGCCTGACTGGGAGTCAAATACGGAATCAATGGTAAAGGCAAAGACGCAATCAATCTGCCACTGCCGATATCAGATGAATATAAATTTTCTTACAACTTCTAATTTTCAAGGCAATTAAATTGATTTATGATAATTATTTAATAATAACAAAAGGGATTGTAATGAATTTGTACTACGCTTCTAATTAAAACATGCTTATTTTTTAAGTAGTGGATTTAAAATACGTAAAAACAAAAACTCTCTCGTTTCAATCCGATTAATAAAAACAATACTCAACTAATTTCAATGTACTTTTCATTAATGAATAGAAATCTGTCTACATCAAGAGTAAATGGTTATTTTATCTTCCAAGCAGTATTCATGTGTGCTTGATAATAAATAAAAAAGAACTTCTCCAAGATACTATTTGTTTTATTTTAAAAATCAATACAGACAATTTTATTATTGTCATACAAAAAAAAAAAAAAAAAAAACGGATTATTTATCACTGAAAAAATAATAGTTACTTTATCATAAATAAAAAAAAAATAAAAAAAAAAAATAAAAAAATTATACTTTCCGTGTTAGTTGAACAGAATTGATACAATTTGTTCATGTTAAAAGTTATACAATGTCATTTATGATATTCAACAGTCCGAATGTTTACTCAATATCCTGATATTAAATCAATCAAGTTACTGAATAACTGAATTATGTATGTACGAGTTTAGGCTTTATAAAGGCTAAATAAACTATTCTAACTGCGTATATATAAATCAGATTCAAGCTATACAGAAAAAGAGATAAACGAAGTTCTTATAAAACGAGCTGCGTGACTATCAATTGAGTTTAGAAAAAAATCTTTAAGCTTTGTCATAGTAAAGATATTTCGTTGCAGTTTGACAACTTCTTCATTTTTAACAATTTACATATTTTTTTTTATAACAAAATACATTTTTTTGTGTTCAGCTTTTAATAACAGTCCGCATTCGTTTCAATGTAACCCAAATTATGACAAAAGTTAAAAAAATTTCATAGAATATTTTTAGTTATTTTGATTTAATTTTTTAATTATCTCATTAAACTCAAAATGTTTGTTTTTAGTTTCTCATTATAGAACTTTCAATATTAAAATTTTGGATTTTATATAAAGATGAGATTTAACTAACCAAGTTGTTCAGCGATCATTAATGAACCCGGTAAAATATTTACTGAAAATTATTAGAGAGAGAAAAACAAAAGTAAAATCTTTAAAATAAAGTTATCTTTGTTTCAAAAAGAACCGTTTTTGGTTTTGTAAATTAGTCAGCTTTACAATATCAAACGATTCAAAGAGTGAAGATAATGGATCAGAAAACAAAAGAACCAGTTTGGTTAATTGGGATATTTATTCAAAATATAGCAATTAGTAAACATTTTTAAAGCGGAAAATTTTTACTACACATTTCGATTCCATATTTGATTATTTTAAATCTCCCGGTAGTTTAATTCATTAATCTTGAAATAAGTAGAGTGCATTCATTATCATCTACCGCAACATTTTTACGAAAGCGTTTGATCAATTACGTGGAACTAAATTTATTCGGCATTAATTGTTTAGCAAAAAATACTCTGAATAACCTTTGCGTCTCTAAATAACAATTCGTTCATACATAATGTCCAAAATAAAAATTCGTAGTTCTAGAAATAATCTCATTTGTTTTGTGTTTTTTTTTTTAATCTCCGGAACCACAATTAAGTATTACATCAGAGGATGAAGATTAATGATGTGTAGCGTGTATGAAAATGCCATGCCTTACCGGGATTCCTTACCCGGGACATCCGGATGAAAGGCCGAGACGCTACCACTCGCGCCACGGAAGCCGACTCATTTGTCATGTTTATACAAAAATAACTAAATTTCGTAAAGGAATCCATGCTTAGCTAAGAAAAGTATCGATATTATCAAATGATAATTTCTCACGTATTCTTGTAAGCGATAGTAAATTAAAGTTATAATTGCGTGCCTTTTCTCTCTTTATCTATTTAGCCTCTGGAACTATCGTAAGGTTTTACTTCAGAGGATGAATGAGGATGATGTGTATGAATGTGAATGAAATGCAGTCTTGTACAATCTCAGGTTGACCACTCCTGAGAAGTGTGGTTAATTAAACCCAACCACCAAAGACAAATTGCGTGTCTTTTGGATCGTCTTTTATTACGCAAAAAGGAGAAAACTGAGTAAATAAGAAATAAAAAGAGCGAATAATTACAGTAATAAATTTTTAAATACAATTTTTTATTTACTAATATCCTTTTATTTAAATATATTACTTAAAGACAGATACATTCAGGTAGATTTTAAATGTTTCTGTTTACAAATTTAAGCTTGTATAATTTCTTAAAGTTCAAGACTCCATTTCAACTTAACAAAAAAAAAAAAAAAAATGTTTTAAATAAATTAGTAAATTTTATTTGGTCAATAGAGAACGTACATTAAACATATGACGTAATATTTAGAACAAGTTTAGAACAGTTTGTCTTTAGTTTTTCATTATAGAACTTTTAATATTAAAATTTTGGATTTTATAAAGATGAAATTTAACTAACCAAGTTGTTCAACGCTCATTAATGAACCCGGTAAAATATTTACTGAAAATTATTAGAGAGAAAAACAAAACTAAAATCTTTAAAATAAAGTTTTCTTTGTTTCAAGATTTACATGGAAGATATTTCCATTTTGCTATCATGGTGTAAATAACCGAAGGAGGAACTGGAGTCGATGATTTTCTGCAAACTGATAGACGTCATCCTTACACCAGAAACTCATTTTACTAACGGAGACTATCTATTTGATCATTATAGGTGGTTCATTGTACGCAACCAACCCTTAAGATTGATGTGCACATGGAAGTAAGAAATTATGAACCTAGTTAAATCAAAGAGCAGATTTAGAAGGAGACTCCATAAGTTCGAGAGGCATAAGGACAGGGTGGAAATGAACAGAACTGCCCACTGACTGAAGATACAAATAAATATGCACAGAAATTAATAATTTAAAGAATACGTTTAAATTCTCCCCTGAAGAGAGATGAGTATTTTTTTATGGAAGGTGACGAAAAAATTCAAACGTCCACCAATCTCATTCTCTTCGTTAAAACGGCTGTTGGGTGGGCCTATAACGACAGCTGAAAGGCCCAAATATTTGTTACGCACCTAGTCAAGGTGTTGCAACCGCATGAGATGCAATAAAATACCGAAGAGGAGATTACTGACTTCTTCAATAGCCCGATTTCTTTATATCTGTCTTTGAGGCCCTTCTCGAAGATGGAGAAAACACAAGAAGTGTTTATTATTGCCAGTGTTAGAAAGTAAAGATGTGATTGCCAACTATCATTTCGGCTTTAGGGGTGGTCATTCAACTGTGGAACAAACCCAGTTACCGCTACCAATATTACAGCGAAGTTACTAATATACCTAACGGCATTCTAGAAAAGAAAAGGTATTGTTCGGCAGCCTTTTTGTATGTAGAACAAGCATTTGACAAAGTTTGATTGCCTGATCTTCTTTTCAAATAAAAGCCGTGCCTGCCACAACCATACTGCTTAATCCTACGCAGTACCTCTCCTCTCTCTTTTTCTGTTTTAGCCTCCGGAACTACCGTAAGGTATTACTTCAGAGGATGAATGAGGATGATATGTATGAATGTGAATAAAGTGTAGTCTTGTACAATCTCAGGTGGACCACTCCTAAGAAGTGTGGTTAATTGAAACCCAACGACCAAAGAACACCGGAATCCACGATCTAGTATTCATATCTGTATAAAAATAACTACCTTTACTGGGACTTGAACCTTATAACTCTCGACTTCAAAATCATCTGAATTTCGATGTTGCGTTAACCACTAGACCAGCCCGGTGGGCCCCCACGTAGTACCAGGATAGTCGTTTATCACGATTTAACTATAATCAATAGATGTCTAGGTTTCTCGATCATAAGTTCCGTACAGCTCAGTTCTGCAAACAATTCTATTCCTCGCCTACACTGCTGATTTACCTAATCCAGACTATGTTACAGTTGAGTCATTTGCAAAGACAAGGCAACTTTGGTGATTGACAGTAGCCCAAGTATAACCTCGGAGAAATTACAATCTGTTCTGTTACCATCAGCATCTGTTTGTGTAAATGGAGAATAAAGGTACATCCGACATAAGTCGGACCCACGTAACGTTCACAATGTGAAGAAAAGATTGCCCTGAACTGAAGTTACATGGTGTAAAAATAACTCAGCCAGTAAAGTAATGTGTCTGGGATTTTATCTTGATCGCCGCTTAACTCTTCCGTTTACCATGTAAGGGGGAAAAGGAGGTTGCATGATATTGTGTTTAAAGGGATGTACTGGATATTTTGTAAGGGATCTCAACTTTCTTCATTCATCAAGATTCTGCTTTATGAGGCTTTTTTGAAGCCAGTATGAACTTACAGAATTGTACTCTAGGGCATAACCAGTATAACAGCAATGTACAGATCATTCAACGGTTCCAGAATAAATACTAGGGAACAAAATCCAAGCACCGTTTGCGAGAATACTAAGATCCACGATTAAATAGGAATTCCATGCGTTCGAGAAGTTGAACTCCTAGTTCAATTTTGAGATATATGTCCACATTGGAGAAGTATTTTAATCATCTAGCTTTGAATTTACTTGATAACAGGAGGCTTAAAAGACTCCGTGTGCCTGATCTGGTTGATGGGCCGTTATGATAATCCAGTTTATTAGAACTACCACTTGTAATAATTGTTTTTGTTTTATTCTCTGTTATCAAATTTATGGATGTTTACTTTTATTACTTATCTGTAGTTATCGTAAAGTTAATTTCATTAATCTCTGTTCTGTTTAAAGTTAATGTTTCATTTATAGTTTCTCTATTTACGTACCCGACCTGATTAACGGCGTAAAAATATTTAATTATATACGCAGACATTATCAAAGTATTTCATAATTACTAGTATTTATTAACTGTATTTATCTTGTATTTATTCATATTAATTGTTTTTCTTTGTTGAGGAATATCATTGAATGATCCTATTTTTTTTCTGAATAGATTTTTTTATTTATTTATTTTTTTGGTTAATTGAAAATTACATATACGATTTTATTCAACATATTTATCCTTAATACAGGTAGCAAAAGAAACCATGGGCGCTACCGCGAGTTCATATCAATAAAATAAGATGATTAATATAATTAATAAGAGTATATTAATATAATATAAGCAGTAATTAAAAATACAATAGTTAACTAAATAAAAATACATGATTTTTTTTTGCATGCTACATAAAAATAAAAAAAAATAAAAGATTTCAATTGAAATTAAGTTAAATAATATAGACTTAAAAGAAAAAATCCATATAACCAGAATGTAAAATTATTATATTTTACATGAAAATCAGAAAAAATACAATAAATTCATAATTTAAAAAACTAGAAAAATAAGAAAAACTAATTTCATAACTGAAAATAAAAAAAATATATGTATTTATACATTATAAGATAACGTAGGATAAAACAACAAAAAATATTTATAAGATAAGAATAACAATGTGAATTTATACATCCTTAGAATTCACTTAAACATTCCAAGATTTACAATGTAGATTTTTAAATATTAAGTATATATTAATTTATTTTGTTGATATTAATTTATTTCAATTTACAGTATGAAATACAATTTAATGATAGCTTCAATATGTAAGCTGATTGCAAATAAACGAATTAAACACAAAAAAAAAAAAAAATAATAAAATAAAAATGTAGTTGGAAATAAGAAGATCTTACATAGAAGATGTTAAAAGACAGACTTAATTAAATTTAGAAAGAAATGAAATACGATAGACTATTAGATTTTAAATTTGACTGTTATTTAAAATTAAATTTTCTTTAATTTGCATATTGAAACGATGTATTTGGTAAAGGATTGCAAGTATCCTTATACGCAAATAACATAGTGTTTATTTCAAACACTAAATACCGAGAAACAATCGCAAATTTTAACGGATAAATTAATATTAAATTGATAATTAATTTTTTTTTTTACATTTTTTAAAATGACTGAATTTTTTAATGTTCAGATTTAATCGATTTTATTTTTCTGCTTTTTAAAAATTTCTACAAGTTCTATTATTATTAATTATTATTATTATTAATACCAATTAATTCAAAACAAAATTTACTCAATCTACGTTCAGGTATTTCCTGTTTACTATTTTTTTGTAGTATATTTAGTAGTAATATATTTCGACTTATTGCATACTATAAGACTTTATTACAAGATCAGAATTGTTACAAAAATATTTTTTTGTTTGAATGTATAGAATAAGTTGTTTTCACTCTGTAAATTAATAACTGCTTTAACTACTAAAAATATAATTATAACCTAATGAAAATTTCAAATGAAAATTCTGATGCAATAGAAATATTATATTAGGGATATTATTATATTATTTTAAGGATATTTTTCTCCCTAAAATACTATTCTCATATAATTTGTCAACATTCATTTAAGTCTACATTCACTAATATCGTGTGATTTAAAATAACATTGATTTATTTTTTCTTATGAATAAGATCTCTGCATCCTTTATTACAACTAAAATAAAATTGTTTTTACCTACAAGAAACCTAACAACTTATTTTCGCTTACGGGTTAGCTAGATAAAGAGTTTACGGATTTTACGAAATGGTAACTGAATTTTATTTCGAAAGTAAAACCTTTTTTAACTCGTCGCGATCTCTTCTAAATGAAAATAATTTTGTCAATAACCTAAAACACACTATGCTCATAACTGGAACGACAAGTTATGGGTATTTTGTAAAAAAAAATGTATGATTTTGAAACATTATGATTGCAATACAAAATAAAAATTTCCGATCGCATGCAATTGAAATAAATACGTTTTACGATAAAAAAATTCGGAGATTGTAAATAATATAAACGATACTGAAAGTAACGTGAAGTAATTAATTAACCCGTTTACAAACCTCGTTCATATTAAATTTTATGGAATATCTTGGTTGGAATTCATGAATAAAATACTAAGCTGATTCATTAAATAGGAATTTTTATTTATTGAAAAAATAAGGCAGAAGTTAAAAGAGAAAACGGAATTTAACATATTTTAGTACTTTCACTGAGAGCCCACCGGACTGGTCTAATGATTAACGTGACATCGCAAACCAGCTGATTTCGAAGTTGAGAGTTCTAAGATTCTAATCTTAGTAAGGATAGTACTTTTATACAGATTTGAATACTAGGTCGTGGATACCGGTGTTCTTTGGTGGTTGGGTTTTCAATAAACCACACTTTTAAGAATGGTTGACCTGAGATTTTACAAGACTACATTTCATTCACATTCATACATATCATCCTCATTCATCCTCTGTGGTAATACCTTACGGTAGTTCCCGGAGGTTAAACAGAAAAACTGCGAGTACTATCACTGAAAAATCTACATACTAAAAATTAGACTATAAACGAGTCAATTATTAATATATTTAAATTATTACTTAATTAGTTGGTTTATAAAACTGAATTTTAACTCAATATTTAATATTAATACGCATAATAAATACGTTAATAATATTTTTTTTTTTTTTAATTCTAAAAACGAAAGAACTTTTATACCATCTCTAGTATTTTGAGATAACTTGTCTTTTTTTAGTATATTCTACTTATTTTTGCTGTTTCATTAATGTAATAAAATACATTTAACAAATATGTACTATTTATTTTATAATTTTTATTATATTTACGATTATCTTACATACTTCACATAATAATGTTTTACGAAAAACAACATTTTTTTTTTTTTTTAATAAACCATTCCAACAAATAATTTTGGAAAAAACTAATAAATAATTTTTTTTTTTTAAATATATTAATTTGTAGGGAAAGACAGTACATTACAAAACACTACGTTACAGAACACTTAAAAACAATACGTGTTTGAAACAACAGTTTATTATTAATAAAAAATACATATATTATGTACATACATACATTATATATTGTATATACATTATGTTCCCATACCATTTTGTTAAAAATTGTCAATTGTAACTTAATTGTCACTTAACTCACATATTTATAATCTCAAATATAAGGAAAGAAAGAAAATTAACATTATAAAATAAAACAAGTCATATTGAGGTTATGATAAATCTGTTTGAATTAACTGTAAATAAAAAGTACAATAATCGTATGCAAGATATACCTGAACCAGATCAATTTACTCTAAGATTAAGTTAATTTATAATAATATGTTATGTTCTGATTACGAAACTATTGTTAAAAAAGTAAGTATTCATAAGTCTCAAAACGTACTCAGTAATTTTAACACTAAAACATATATTTTGTCGTTCTTTTTGTTAATGAATTAGGCTTATTGTGTTCAACAACTTTCGGGTTGCGTTTATGAAAAACTAAACGGTTGTTTTAGTTCTTTTTAATGTGATTTACAATTTAAAAATATAAATAAAAGATTTTTCACCAATATGGAAATACATATCAAGAAAATGAGTTGTTAATATAATAGAAAAGAAAGTTAATGTTAAGTTAGGTTGGGTTAAGTTGCCGGCCTCCGTGGCAGGTGGTACCGTCTCGGCCTTTCCTCCAGAGGTCCCGGGTTCGAATCCCAGTCAGGCATGGAATTTTCATACACGCTACATATCATTCGTCTCATTCCTGAAGAAATACCTGACGGTCTCAGATGTTAAAAACAAGAAAAAAAGGTTAGGTTAAATTAAAAATTTGTTAAAATTTGAAACGAGTTTACGAATCAATTACTAATTTATTGACAGTAAACTACTTAATTAGTTAAAACATTTCCAGATGGGAGTAAAAAGTATAATGATATTATCTGAGGAAGGTAATTTTAAGCTGGATACATTTCTTAATTTATTAAATTATTAAATTACGTGACAATATTTAATGCTATTCTCACTAGGAGAATGGAAGCGTCTGGGCTCTCATTCAGTAGATACTTAATTCAGAACAGATAAGATTTCCCTTTTTTCAAACGCTAGAAAATTCATATTTCATCCACTTCAAAAACAAATTGTATGTATATACTAGGTGATTTTAATTGGGCAAGAGAATGTTGTCACTACATCAATAAGTAAATAAATAACCAAATCTCACGTGATATTATATTGACTTGTTTATTTTTTACAATATTAATTTTAATTTTTGTAAAACGTTTTTAATATTGTGTTTACAAAATTAGTTTTTGGAAAAAATAGTGATATAGTATCTCAACCTAGATGTGTAGTCTATAACGTATTATGTAAAAATGTAGTAAAAGTAATATCAGATAATTAGAAAGTAGAGAGGTATGTTTTTAGGTGTAATATTAAATTGTGTATATTATTCATAAATTTACTACTATAGGCGGACCCTTTTCTTACACAATTCTTTTTGAAGAAATGTATTTCCAATCCTATTTATTGAAATCAAAGAGAAGAGCATAGCAAATTATCTTAAATAACAAAACAAATACTTAAGAAAAAAAAATTAAATTTTATTAAAAATAATTGTGGGGTAAACTGACCTACCTGCATGTGAGCAGATAAATATTTAGCATCACACATTGCGGAGAAAAGTAGTTCAGTAATAGAATCTTTGTTTATAATTTGTGACGATGTTTCATGATGAAGGATCATCACCACCAGTAGCAACAACCACGCGAACATCGCGTACGAAACTAAGCGTCGGTTGCG
Source organism: Zanna intricata (assembly GCA_010016005.3). Classification (NCBI taxonomy): domain Eukaryota; kingdom Metazoa; phylum Arthropoda; class Insecta; order Hemiptera; family Fulgoridae; genus Zanna; species Zanna intricata. The sequence continues at coordinate 16,091 of JAAAKQ030039353.1, forward strand.
ATTCATTCAGTAGAAAATGCAGGAGTAGAATTCGGTTGAAATTTCCCAGCTACGCTTTAGTTTTCCCTGTTCCTATAGCACACGTAATGCGGTATTATTTTACTGGAAGAAGAGTTTGACTCAGTTTTGTAAGCTGAACGTAAATTTGCTCGTGTTTTAATTTTCAAGTACATTCATTCAATCATTTATACAACAATATAATTGTTAATGAAAAAATTATGTAGCAATGAGAAGATAGAAGAAGTAAAGACTCAGAACATTATTTTTACACAATGTAAGAATTTTATTTTTAATTTTTTAAATTTGAAGAGAAAACTAATCTAGCTTCAAAATCATTAGCTGTTTCTCTTGTTCTTTTCCGTTTTCAAAAGTCATACATAAATGAGAAATTTTGAGCAGATACTTGTGGAAAATTATTTCCTTACAGAGTATAGAAAATCTCAATCATTTATTTCAAGTCATTTAAAAAAAAGAAATAAAAAAATCCACTAAACTTAATTCATAAACAACAAAACAATTCACATGACTAAATTAAAATCGCTCATATTTTTGTTTATACTCAACTGCTTGTTTTGTTTTTTAATCACCTAAATTTTTTTATCTTAATACTCTTTCTTTTTTTCTTTTACTCTTAGCCTCCGGAACTACTATAAGGTATTACTTCAGAGGATGAATGAGAATGATATGTATGAATGTGAATGAAGTGTA
>JAAAKQ030039386.1:0-16796 GCA_010016005.3 Zanna intricata
CCCCACCCTTCTGCTCCTTCCCTTCTTCGTGCAACGCCCTTCCAAAACCGGAAAGTTCAATATGACTCACCCTGTACATGCAAAACTAATCTCATTATAGTTAATAAAAAATAAAAAACAAAATATTCCAAGAGTATTCAATGATGATCAACACATGAATAAACAAAAATCATGCCCTTAATTGAAAACTGCAAAAGATCACAATTAAGGGAAATTGTGATCTATACAATCTTCAATTTTACAAAATATTTAAGAAATAAATTGTTCTCAATATTTTTATAACTCCAGATGAGACACAGTATGTCTGAAAATTTTCCAAACTAAATTAAATAAAAATAAGATTTAAAGATAAACGAATTTACTCACATCAGCCCTCTAAAAAGAAACTTTCTATAGTTATAAACTCGTTGCAGCGCCGGTAGGACCCGTAAAACGCTCTGGAGAAATCACTTTGTGGGGTTGCCTTCAACTCCTCGGTGCAAGCCCTTTAGATGGCCAGAATATCGTCGAAAAAACGACATCTTTCATCTTCAACTTGTGTTTCGGGAGAAGAAATCAGTCCGCTGGAGCCAAGTCGAGTGGGTTAAGACGATTACTTAATAAGTGGCGTAATAACGTGTTAAAAGTGTTGGCAAGTTTGCCGGGGCATTGTCGTGCAAGAGAGTCCAACTGCTCGGATCTGATACCCGGAGCGGATTCGACGAATGCGACGCATCAGGCGTTTTATTACTTCCAAATACAATTAAGAATTCACAGTTTGATCAGTTGGGACAAATCCATGATGAATCAGTCCCTGCGAGTCGAAGAATGCATAATCAACATCATCGCTTTCACTCTTGATTTTTGCTACCGGTCTTTGTGCTCTAGAACTCAACCAAGCAGCGGATTGATACTTCATTTGCGATCATACACGAAGTACCAGCTTTCATCCGCAGTTCAATTGTTTGAAAGAAACTGGCAGAAAGACGCACCTGTTTTCGTTCTTCGGTCAAAAAGTGTGTAACGAAACGAGAGCACATCTTTCGGCGGTAATTTTTCTGTTAGAACTTTACTTACCGCGTCTTTGAAGATGTTTAACTCTTCTGTTATGACCCGAAGGGTAAGTTAAGGTTTTTCGAGTAGGAGTGCGCGCACACTTTCGCAACGTTTTCGTCGTGAATAATTGTAGATGGCTTCCCGTTTCGTTCGTCGTCATCCAACGACTTTCTACAGTCATTAAACAGCTTCCACCACGTGTATGTTGTAATACGAGATGCGGCTTCATCACCGAATGCTTGCTGTATTATAGAATAACTTAAAACGAACGATTTTTGAAGTGAACACAAAATTTTATCGCGCTTCTGTGTTCAATGTCGCAACCTCGCACGAGGTTACATGAACATAACCTACCCGGCCGAATATAACTCGAGACTGAAGTGATGAAACATAATGAAATTTTGTACGCACACACGTCAGACAGGGTACTACATAGTTCTTTGATTGTCCAAGAGATGGCGCAACTTGTATCGGCTAAAGAAATTTAGTTCGGTAACTTTTCAGACTTACTGTGTATAGTACTAAAAGAAAAACAAGTTTATTTTTCCCGTCCCCTTAGAAACCTATTAGAACACTTTCTTAGAAATAAGAAAAACTAAATTACTCAAAAAATGACAAAATTAAATACATCCAAAATAAATAAAAAATTAAATCACATTGTAGTTTTCATGTACAGTGGAAAAAATGGTTTTTATAAAATTACTAAATAAAACACCTGAAAATATTTTATAGCCAGGAAGATCATAGAGAAATTTTTCAACAGCAATGTTGAAGAGCTTCAGTAAGTAAAAACTACCTTAATATTATAAATCTAATAAAAAGAAATTTTAAAAAAATTAGCTCAATAAATTTTCCCAATTTAAGGATAATCATATCATAAACTCATATTATTATCAGTATATTATTATGAGTATATTATATTACTCATATTATCCATATAATTAAGGCCTATGAACACAGATAATCATTAAATAATTTCTTTCACCAACGTGAGAAATTTTATAACTTAAATCCTCTTATTACTGAGTAGTACTAGTGCCAGCAAAAAAAATATGCACTGAAGCCTTATTCAAAAACAAATATTCATCAGATTTCAAAACAAGTTACATTAAAATTTACATCATTTTACTCTGCGATAAAAAAAAATTTGTTTACACATAAGTACGTAAAACTCGTATAAATTATGTTTACAGTAATTAGTTCTCTTCCTTAACTGCTTGCTTGTGTTTATATGATTGAAAAGCCATTTTTCTTTTAGTATTATACTGTAGTAGATACTGGCTTCGACCTCTCATTTTATACTATTTTCTTTACTTGTAATTCATTTACAGATAGATAGATTATCGATAGAGCTTAAAAAGGTGTTACTGACAAAATTTTTACCCAGAAACCGATTATGGTTTATTTTGAAGTACAAAATGAAAATTTATAGACTTTGGAAACTAGAGAAGCTAAACAACAATTCATTAAATTACTCTTTTATTCGTTTGTCAATTAAATTCATCAATCAATTCGTTTAAATAACTCTGAATTAGTTTAAAACACAACCAAACCTCGAGATTTATTTATTTTCATTTAAGCGATTGTATGATATAAATTGAACGCTGCAAGAAAAGGTATGAAAAATTTAGAATGACTATTGTGCACAAAGTATGCATCCAATTGAATCCAGCTTCTGCACACATATTCTTTAACATTACCTATATTTTCCCCAAAGGCCGATGCTAAAAAAAAAAAAAAACAGTTGGAAATTCTCGCAAAAATAACCCTTTTTAGAAGTTTTTCAGGATTTCCTCGGCGAGAAATTCATCAGTAAAAAACCCTAAGGTCTCAATTTACAGGTTTTACGATTTTCTACATCATTTGTATAGAATATATTATCACTGTTCTATGCACAGAGTGCGTATATTGTTCAGGTTCAGCTAGGTGAAGTCGTAGAAAGGCGGAGTCTCGATGTTGTTTTGCTTCATCGTTAGGAGTGATCAGCCAGATTTCAATGGTTGGAAAAAATTTTATGTAGGTGACGTTAAAGCCGCCGTTCTGTGCAGGAAGTCAATAGATAGTGTCTTCGTACGGCAAGTCTCTGACACGCATCATGTCGTTGTCAAGCTTGCCGTCAATGGTTTGGTCTTGGTAGTTGTCAGTTCGTACTTCCAGTACAGAGATCCCACTGAGGTACATTTGGAAAGATGGGTCAATATTCTCAAGTTGGTTGCTGGTCGCTCAGTTTTGATAGGTGCGAATGCGAATGCCAAATCGCCTCTTTGGCACAGTGGGATCACAGACGATAGCTGAGAAATGGTAGAAGGTTTCATTGCACAGCATGGTTTTGAAGTCTTCAATGTAGCCGGTGAGTTGCCCACTTTCGCCGGTGAGGTCGAACAGCGGAGGGCTTTAATGGTACCAACATTTATGTTACCATTGGAAAGAATGTCCCAGGTAGGGTTCTGAATTGGTCTGTAGTCGATGATTGCTCAAGTGATCATCGGCTAATAGATTTTGACTTAGAACGCGGGCTGCGTGATGTTTATAGGGCGGACGTCCCTGTTCAGCAGGGGCGCTTCCTGCACAGAAAGGCGGACTGGCCCAAGTTTTCTAATGTCCTTGCGGCCAGGCTTCGAGTTTTTACCCGGAGTTTGAACGAGTCCCCTCTAGAGGACCTGGCGGAGAATTTCTCTTCTGCGGTGATCGAAGCCGCTGATCAATCTATACCCCGAGGAACGGGTCGGGAGAGAATTGCTGGTTGGTGGTCTCGGGACTTGACTGTGATGAAGCGGACCGTAAAGCGGCTCAGGGCGGCCTCGTAATGCGAGGACGATCCTGACCGTCGAGCGGCTCTGCTTGTGGAGTATCGCAGGAAAAGGACCGAGTATTTTCATAAGGTTAGGTCTTCCAAGCGTGATTCCTGGCGCTCTTTTGTTAAAGAGCAGGGAAATATGGATCCCTGGGGCGTCCTTTATCGCGTCCTAGGACATAAGCGGAAACAAGACGTTCTTCTGTCGGCTCTCTCGACCCAAAACGGCGTTGTAATAGACAAGGATCGTGTTCTCAGTCTTCTGATGAACGATCTGCTCCCTGATGATACCGAGGTTGGTGAGACCTCGTATTATCGACGAGTTCGGAAAGAGGTTGCAGAATTTAGGTCAGAGGCCCAGTCTTCAGAGATCACCAAGGCGGAAGTCCGTCAGGTGATCTGCAGTTTGGCTAGAAACAAAGCCCCCGGATTCAATTGTATCACGGTGGAGCTCCTTGTTCGTGCGTTGCCAGTGGTGCTTGGTCCCCTTACGAGGGTATTTTAACAGAATGTTGTTTGCTGGACACTTCCCAGCTTGTTGGAAACGTGGTGAACTGAAGTTGCTCTTCAAAGGATGCGACAAGGACCCCGCCGTGAGTTCTTACCATCCTCTGACGCTCCTAACAGTAATAGGAAAGGTTTTCGAGAAGGTTCTATACCTCCGCATTAATCATAGGTTGACTTCCAACCATAAGCTGATGGACGACCAGTACGGTTTTAGACCCAGTAGGGGCACAGAGGACGTTATTTCTAACGTATTAGACATTGCTTCCTTCAGCGAGTGCAAGTATGTGCTCGCCATCTTCTTGGATATATCCGGGGCTTTCAATAACCTGTGGTGGCCCTCCTCGCTGTTTCAATTACAACAGCGTGGTTGCACGCGGCATGAATTAGACTCTCTCGAGTTACTTCAGCGAAAGAACCGTCGCCCTTCGTGACGGCGGTTTGATGGTAGTAAAGACCCATCAAAAGGTTGTCCGCAGGGTAGTGTTTTAGGCCCCCTCGTCTGGGTGGTCGAATTCGACTCTCTGATGCGGTTGAGATTACCCAATGGCTGCCGTATCATCGCTTATGCCGATGACGGTCTGCTGCCGGTCGAACGAGATTCGCGGATGGCGGTAGAATCTCGAGCCACACAGGCATGTAAGGTGTTAAGGTTATGGAGTCTTGAGCATAAGATGGTTTTCAGCGCAAAGAAAACCACTATGATCTTCTTGAAAGGCCGCTTACATCCGACTCGCCCCCCGCGAGTCGTGATGGGCGGACGTTCGATTAAGTATGTCCCAGTTCAGAAGTATCTCGGTGTTATCCTTGATGAGAGGCTTCAATTCAGGGATCACTTGCTGTATGTTGCCAGGAAAGCTATCGACGCTTTCTTTGGCGTTCGTAGGGTGATTCATCCCGATTGGGGGTTGAATTATAGAACCATGCGTATTCTCTACAAAGGTGTCTGTGAATCCATAATATTGTACGCTGCGCCCGTCTGGGCCCATCGTTTCCAATACCAAGGATATAGGGACATAATACTAAGGGCCCAGCGTCTTCTACTATTGGCGGTTGTCGGAGGTTACAGAACGGTCTCGCGAGAGGCCATCACTGTGATCGCTGGCATAAAGCCAATAGATATTCAGGCTACTGAACGTAGCAAGCGGTATAAATCCAAAAGGTTAGATCTCCTTTCCTCAGAGCGCATGCGTGAGATAAAAGACCAAGGTCTTTAAACTTGGCAGGATAGGTGGGATATTTCCCAAAATGGTCGTTATACGCATGGTATTTTTCCAGATGTTAGAGAACTAAAGGCGATAAAGTGGGTCGCCCACAATCGGCATATTACACAGTTCTTGTCCGGACATGGTGTTTTTAGAGCTAGTTTGGTGAGGTTTAGGCTGGTAGAGACGGGCTTATGCCCGGAGTGTAGGGTTGAAGACACTGTGGACCATGTCCTACACGTTTGTCCCCGGAACTCGAGAGAGTCAACTCCTTTCTGGATCTGCGAGTCAATTGGAAGACTCGCAATGAACGGACGATTGTGGATGGTTTCCTCCGTTTTCTCGCACTGAGCAGAACGGCTGAGGGGGTATAGAGTAGTACCCCGGATGGCTAGGATCCGCCTGGACAGTTTGAGTAGCCGAAGGTAGGCGCTATAGAACCGAGCCTCGGTTAGATTTAGATTTGAGTATCAATGGAGACGCGTGTTCGGGAGCATACACTCCCATGCTCCCGGCACGATTGAGGTTGCGTTTGTTACTTTGGTAGAAATGGAGTGCACCCGTAAGGGAGCTAGGGAACGAAAGGAAAAGTTGCGTTCAGCTTGTTGTAGTTCGTCCAAGCGGACCTCACAGTTGGAGCTGCGGTGGGAGTTTAGAGGTTATACTCAGCTCCCGAACGGACCAGACCTGCGGTCCGCGAGGATGTTGCGGTATTTGTTTTCTCTAAGCTGTCATGGCAAGATATTGTTAGTCTACGCGAGTGGAATAGCATACGTTTGCTGAGTAAGTGATGAAATAGGCGCGGGGTTTCGTGTTAACGCGATTTTCCCTAGCTTGTTTTCAGGGTGGTGGTTTCGCGGTGTCCCGTGTCTTCGTAGAAGGCATTGGACAAGTTAAATTTGGCCTTTTACTAACCGATGTGAATGTCCCTAGGGGCATTGGCATCGGTGGCATCTCCCCGAGGCCGGTTGATGACTGTGGTGTGTTGTCAGACCGAGGCGAATAGACGACCTCCAGTAAAGCCCTTCAGGGCTAGGAACGGAGGGGGTGGTGTGACAAGCGGTAATAGTCACTTGGTGGGCGTTATTCCCCTCGGGGGGGGGGAACTCGAGATGCTCTATGCACTGCTCAAAAACATTATTTAAATAATTGTTACACCCAGTTGCGAGTTTAAAACATATATATGTTTTAATCTACGAAACGTACTTCAAAATATCCCGCAATCGGGTTCCGAGTAATAATTTTGTCATGATAAAAATGTCAATTTTTTCATGCAAGTTAAATATCAGTCTTAATTTAGGCAACCATCAAAGCAGAATAGCAAAACCGATATAGCCAACCCAAAGGTAAAAGGAAACAGTCATAATGTAACCCGTGAGCAGTGCATGACTAAATAGACATTATGAGGATTGTCATGCCAGAGTCGGTAAAAGAAATGAATGCAACACTTATAAAGAACTGAAGACCACTACTGGGGAAAAATCATCACAGACAGTTTCAAGGATACAGCCGCTAGAAATTGATTTACATATCTCTAACTCACCCGGCTCCAGTAATGATATCTCTGACAATTGTTTTTATTGATATTGTCAAATAAGAACACGAAAAATTCTCTTCTGTACTAATAAAGTAGAAAAAGTTTTTCTATAAAAACGGATGCCAAAAAATATAAAATAAGATCTGCACAAGAATAAAAGCTCAAAAAAAGAACAAAAACTTATTTTATTTTTTTTGTTAATATAAAATTAAGTAAAACTTAAAATATAAAAAAATCAATAAACATAAATTAGACAATTAACTACAATCATAAAAAGTAGAGTATACACAGCTGAATTATTAAAAGAAAAGTAAATAAAATGAGAGGTCTAATTCTAGATATTCCAATTTCTATAACAAGAGTGCTATATGAAACTATCACAGTATGGTTGTTATAATACTACCCTAGCTTTGAATTAATTTCTTAAAGATCAAACAAGTAAGAATTGCAAAGTTCAAAGAAGCAATCTTCAAAAATTATTATCATGTTCAGATAGCATATAAAGGAAAAAAGTTAAAAACAAGCGAGACATTACATTTTCAGTTTACTTCTATGCCTGATAAAGGCTGGCCAATTTCTAGAACAATATGATAGGAAAAAGCACTATATTTTTATTACAAACTATAGGAAGGTAAAATTTCCTCTGCCAGATTGGTTAGACAAGAAGAAAAATATACAGCAGTAAACATTTAATTACTGATGAAAAAACCTTCTACTAGCAGTCAAAGCACAGATTCATTTAGCAAAAAATTAAAAATTTGGTTGATAAAGAAGGCTGCTCTCTAGATCTTACAATTGTAACAAGAAAAGTCTGAATTTAAGAATGCTTCCAAACAAAAGCTTAGTTCATAAAAAAGAAACTTGAGCCCAGAAATTAAAAAAGTAAATAATGAGTTACACTCTCACTTACCTCAAATACAAATTGGAAATTACAAAATATTGGCTTCATAAAATAGTAAAATCTGAAAATTCCAGGGCTTTCAAAAATATTGCTTTTAAGGATTCCCAGCTTCTTATTTTAATCAAAAACGTCCCAGAATGAATCAAAATATTTTTAAGGCATAATTATAAGATACGTCATCACAACCAGATGAGAACTACCAGTACTGTGTAATGGTAACTGATACTTCAGCCACCAAAGGTCACTAGATCTTATTTGCCAATAAACCACAGGTTAAATAATAGAATGATTAATGATTATTCTCTATAGCACTTATAAGCGCTATAAACAAAAGATGCTTATGTGTAAGCTGGGAGTAGAGAGTCAAAATATAGCATACTGAACAAATTTTGAAAAAAAAAAATTAGTTTGAAAGAGACCTTCATTGGATAGCAGATTTTTGATGAAATAGAACCTCTTAAAGAGATTATGGAAAAACAAACATTATTTCTACGGAAGAAATAGATATAAATGAGAAGATATAACTTAGATCATGATTACAAATATAGTTCTACAGACAAAAACTTCACTGCTTTAATGCCAAAAATATCAGAGATTGATAAAATTCAACTGAATAAATTAAATAATGGCTAAGTTTGACAAAAAAAGATTGTTGTCAACGGCATAACAAAAATAGTGGACTATCAGGCAGTAAATGACACAGATAGTGGGAAGTAAGATAAAGTTGACTAACTACAAAAAAAAGCCAAACTTAGATACTAAGAGTGGAACTTCTAAAATTTCACTTTCACAACGAAATATATTAAAAAATTAGTAAAATCTGTGAATTATTACTTAACACAGAATAATATAATGTAAATTTTGATGCGACTTGTTTTTATAATTAGATGGATGTATATCTTTTCTGTAAGGTTTCAAAATCGAGTGCATATAATTTCTGTGCTGAAAGTAGTATCATATGTTACACTGTAGTACTAATTGATGTGGATAGTTTTTTCTAGTCAAAAGACATAGTTAGAATAAGGTCAAAAAGTCAATTAGATAAACTGTGTCCATCCATTTAACAAACCAGTTATTTTTTTCACACTTTACATTACAAATTCATATTTATTATTTTCCAGTCTATTATACATAATAAAAACATTCAATATTTTTTTATATTTACATTTTTGATATTGTTTTCAATTTTTCATAAAAATTTAATCGCTTTGTGTAAACAAATTTATAATGATTATTGGCTGCTGAAACAGCCATTAATCATGCTAAAAATTCGTAATTTGCATTCCCATTTTATTAGTAGAATAATCACAACCAGTAAATAAATAATTTCATAACATCCAACAAATGAGCAATAATTAAATAATATCAAAAATATATAACAACAGTAAAATAATATCTTCAATATCGAATAGCAAGCATAAATTTATCCAATTATTAAAGAACTCATGACTGCTTTTTAATCAGAATAAAAAAGGCAAAAGGCAGATCAAAATGATTCAATATTCAAGTAAAACAACGTATACTCCAAATTAAAAGAAACAAAAATTAACATACATTTGCAATGTTGACATGACAATAACTGCATTTTATTAATGAACGAAGTAAACCGAAAGAAGTATGATGAAATATGGTAAGAAAATTTTTATATAAAATCTTACATATATTTTTAGATTAAAAATATATGATTATACAGTATATGTTAAAGAAATACTGTCTTTTTTAATGAGAATTTTTTGAGATTAAAAAAATGATGATATGCTTATATGGAAATTTTTTTTTTAATTTGTGATATTTTCAGAACACTTCTTAATAGATTTTCAACACATCTGGAGTATAGCTCAAACAAATTGCATTCCAACACTGTCATACACTTCTATACTAAACAGAAATAATATATATATATGTACTGATATATAACCCACATTCATATTCATATAAACAAGGTGATTCAGAAGCAAAGTGAAATAATTTTGGAACTGATTCTAGAGCTTGAAATACAAAAAAAATGTTCACTCAAATGTATATCTGAAAACGCCTCGACATATAGTCATTGCTAAGGAAAAAGTTTGCCCTTATTTCAGTTCACCCGGTGAAATGAAGCCATACTTAAATTTTTTAAAGGGGTGAACTTGACGGTTTCTTTTGTTTTTGGCCTAGGATAAACTTTACAGTTTCTTTTATTTTTGACCTGAAAAATCAAATAAAATAGATCTCAGAACTGTATCTCCAGTAGTTTTCACAAGATCCAGAGGACAGAAAAATTCAGTGATGAAAAACACAGTTTTTATGTTTGAAGTACAAACAAAAACTTTATTAGGCGACTAATAAATGCATAAATTTTTTTATCAAATTTTGTGGAGTATTTAACTCTGAATAGATTTATGTAATAAAGTCTATGAAAAAAAAAAATCAAAGTTTATTATAAAAAACAAAAGTTGACAGAAAAATGTTATGGACTAGTAAAAATTAAATACAGCTGTTTCTAGTACAATATATTTAAAGGTATGAAAAATTAGGATGGCAACATTAGTTGTAAGCTTGGAAATTAACTGAAACAAATTAATTAAGAATTAATTAGAAATTAATTTGAAAATTGTGGTTACAAGTTAATAAAAAATGTTCAGCAACTGAACAGTTTAACAGAATTTTTATTGTGTATTATTATTTTTTAGAATAAAGTAATTTAGTGTTAGGTTTTTTGGTGTTTGTTATACTCTAAACTGTACCTTTTTTCAACTTAAGTCAAATTTACAACATTGAAATTCTATTTTGAAAAATACCACGTCTCTTCACTCATGTAGAATACACTGATATGATTTTTATATATGCCTTTTGCGATGGAAGTGTTCCTACTGTGGTAGAAGAATACAGGCATAGGTATCCTGAATGAGTAATTCTAAACCATAAAGTATGGTTATTGTACTTTTTTAATAGTCTTTGTGAGAATCTTACACTTCTCAACGTTCATGTTTAATTTGAAGGTTAACCAGTAAATGGGAATGAAAGGAAAACGTTCCTCAGGTGGTACAGCTTAATCCAACCAATGAGCGCCCAAAGAATTTCTACACAATTCACCATTTCATAAAGAATAGTATGGAGAACAATTATATGCTCATTGACTCTTATCATATTCAGAAAGTTGAACACCTCTAAGCTTTGTGACTGATGTCCAGCCGACCACAAATCTATCACTGAGTTAACAATGATTACCACTTAATTCCATTCATACTATTTTCAGACGAAGTACTTTCACCTGCGGCATATACAACACATAGCAGTCACATCAGTTGTCTGAAGAAAACTCATATGCTGTAGACAAATCAAATTTCCGATTTTGGTGAACCAGAATGAATTTTAGATTTTCTGGTGAATGTTTGGTGTGGCATGATCAATAACCAATTAATAGCCCTCTCACACTAGAGTATGTCACGGGGAGGAATTATCTATTAGCACTTTCAAACAACAAATTTCTTACAGTGCTTGAAAATTTCTCATTAGCAAAATGAATTGAAATGTACTATCAACTGAACAGAGCACCAACACATATTTCATGAATGAATAAGACAATATTTAGATGAAAAATTTAGTGGTAAATGGATATAGAAGACCCGATAAAATTGGCCAGCTAGATCACTGAACCTATGGAGATGGACAAAATATGAAGAATACAAGCAAACACAGACACATGATGAACTGATCACTAGCAGTTTCAGTGCCGCTAACCACACCAAGGAATGCAGTAGGAGTAATACCAAAAATAACAAGAACTGCTTCTCAGGAGACACTCCTATTGGCACCAATCATAGATAATAATAGGAGATGCTGACTCTAAAAAATATTCTTATAAATTTGTACATCACTTAAAAGAGCCCAGACAGGTGCAGTATTCGGCATTAAAGCTTCACATACACTCTTATATAGAACACACTCAACAGAATTGAAGATTCTCATCAAGGATAACACCTAGATACTTTTGCAGCAGGACATACCTAACCAAATTTGATGACCTGCCATTGATATATGAGAATGTTGTGTAACAGCCAGTCTGCCTTTGAGCAGACAGGCTTCCTAGCACACCTGGGCTGCCCTAAATTCGATTTAATTTCCTTAATCTCCTTTAACCAGGAAAGATCCATTCATACATATGTGGCGTGATGACATCACATCCTCTGGAAACCTTAACTGCATCAAAACATCAAATTCAATAATCCAAACCAGTAATCAATAATACAAAACCTTCTGAAAAACCTTTCCAATAGTAGTTGGCAGGAGTGTTAAGATCTATAAGAGGAGCTTACAGTGGGGCCACTATCAACACCATTAAGAAACAATTTTTTGTTTCAACACCTATCAAAACCTTTTTTCCAACAAACAATGAAATAGTCACCAAAGATCAGTCCTATTAAAAATTATAGTCAAAGAAACAACACAAATTCCGACAGAATGGATACATAGCTTCATCATGATTCCATTTAAATCGGAAGCTTTTTTCCCATCAAAATTGCAAATTACCTGATGTATCTCTGCTTCAGAGTAAAAAGCAGCAACTTCCTCTCGAACTCACACATGATACAAGGTTTCATCAGTCATAATATTGTTCAGCAATAAATCATAAAATAGAATATTTAAAATCTTAGCTTTGTTAGAAACAACACCTACCAGGTCAAGAGAGCCGACAAAAGAACAATTTTTCTTATGCTTATGGCATAGGACTCTATACACAACATCCAAGAATCTTTATCTCTTTGATCTCTAACAAAAGAATACCAAGAACCCTGTTTTTTAAATCCTAAAAAAATGAAAATATTCAGACCTCTGTTTTCAATAGTCATCTATCAAAACTGCTCTTCTGCTGAGCAGCATCCTGCAACGTTTCACGAACTGTTTTAAAAAACACAACTCTCTAGTGCACTAAAGGCAGTTCTTTCTTTTGACCCCAATTATAGGGAATTTATTTCTCAGGGCAATGATGAAAGCCAGAGAAAATCTTTCTGCCTGCCCTTCCAAACAAATTCACCCACACTTCAGTCTGATAAGACACAGAGAGAATATTAATAAATTTACACCTTTCTGTGCAGGAGGCACCCCTATTGAACAGGGACATTGGATATATAAGATCAATAATTGATGATCATTAGAATAATCATCAACAGAAAGCATCAATCCTACCAGAAATATTCCTACCAACAGTAATATCAATATTCATTCCATCAAACAATCTCCTACCATCTACCATTCTATCATATGTTGGTAACTTACTGAAAACATTAAAGACTTCAAATCCATACTGCAAACAAAGTCTTAAACTAATTCACTAGTATCATCAGTAGCTCCACTTTACCAATGAAGCATCTTAGCATTCACATCACGTAGCAACTATAGGACAATTATCAACCAAGAATTCTATTCCACTTTTCTAAACATTCCTCAGTGGGATTTCTATATGGAAAAGGCACAAACTAACAACACAGAAATCAAGGCCATGAATAGCAAGTTTAACAGTGACATGATTATCAGAAACCTGCTTCAAAAAGACACTATCCAATGTCTTTCTTCCTTTCAACAATTTCACCTAACTCAATCTGAACAACGTAAGCACTTGGAGAATTTTTCTATCTAAATTTAACCATGCTATGAATTAAGACGTATCTCAATAACTCTCAAATAATAACTACAGTTTTTATTATTGACAGAGTGTTTCCGCAACCTTCTGCAATTTATACAAGTAGGAGCCTCAGGCTTTATAGAACATTTTTCACGCTTGTGACTCATCACCACAATGCACATAGAGTGAAGCATACTGACAGAATTTTGCTCTATAACTAAACCTACAACACTTAAAACATCTCTGAACATCAAAGGACTCCTTGACTCTACAAGAAAGAGAAGTCCACAACATCCTACCATCAACGATAAACTTGTTAGATTAGGACAAACTTCAAATACACTGTGATACCTTTGGGTATCACATCTATCAGTTTTAAACAAAAACCTGCATGCAGACTTGAATCTTGCCTAATCCAAGTTGGTGTTTTGTTCCTGTATGAGAAACACAACCTCCTTCGCAGACAGGCGATGATTTTTATCATACACAATGACTTCTCCTTCTAGGTTTCAGTCCATCCTTACCTCCCAACCTTTTACTAATAACAAATTTTAAAATACTGTCTCTTCCAGTACAACAATCAGACCTTTCCTAGTATTCTTTATTTTCATAATTCTCATATTTGACCTCTTGCCCTGAAGAGCAATTTGAAATTCCTCTCTAATTTCTTTAATTGTTTTAGTGAAGCCCTCCCTCCTGTTTAGGAAGATGATCTCTGGCTACTTGTAAGTTGGCCTCCTGCTTGCCTTTAAGTGCTTCAGCGTAGCATTGCCACTTCACCCTAATAGGCATAGATGTTGATACAGAGACAGAAACTGCCTCTTTACCTATTACCTCTTGACTTTAGTAGGCTTGGAGTCAAGTGTCTCGATTGCCAAAGCAGAAAACATTGGTCTTACACTCATTAATCCTCAGGATCACTCATCTGCACAGCAGAAGCATATAACTATAAGTTTGTGATTGATTAACAATTACACAAACTGCAAGTTTTTACAAATCAGATTTCTTTACAAAAACTGAACTAGTAATTACCCAGAATCATAAATAAAAACACACACATTTATCCTTAAAATTGGAACTCTGTATTATACTGAGGTACCTTTTCAAACAATATGAATGAAAATTAATTCTATAGCTCGTAAAACTCTCATTATTAAATGTAAACTAAAAAATCGAACAAAAATTCACTAATAAAAATAAATAAAAATGCTTTTAACTCATAATAAACATATTTATGTTAATTTGATAATTGCAAATTTTACATTATAATTTATTACTTTAATGCAATACATCAGTGAAAACAGCCTACTATACACAGTATATAATATACAGTATATACAGTAATATACACAGTATATTTATCACAAAATTCCATGCTACATTCATTCATTAAGCTTATTCATACATGAATAAAAATATAAAATGCAATAACATAAAACTGGATAACCGTACAATTATTTTTGTACAAGTATTTGTTGCAGAAAAACCAATTTAACCACATGAAAAATTAAGTTCCTAACTTTTTTAGCAACAAACCTTTCATTATGCAAATCTACATTTTCATACTATATTCTTTCCTGATTTTTTCAACAAAGACAACAACCATGCAACAATCAGACTGAAAGTAATATAACATTAGGTTTTTTGTATGTACACGACAAAATTCAATAACAAAGAACACAAAGTAAGCAGAAAGTAACTACAGGGAAAAATAAACAATAATAAGGGAAAAAAAGCATAAAAAACTTTTTACAAAAATAAATCATGATTTTAATAGATGTTTTGTTTTACCTGTAAGAATTTAAATATCTCTGAAATAAGAACAAACCGCAAAACTTATTATGCACTCAGTACAGTAATCATTATCAGTTGTTTACAGTAAATATACTGCAATGTAAATCCAACATTGAAAACCTATATAAAAAAATCATTTTCCTCCATAAATCTATATTTACTAAAATCCACTATACACAGAATGTCCCACAAGTTTTAAGACTGTGGCTATAAAATTGGTACTACTACCATGAAATTTAAGAACTAGTTACTACAACCTTCCTCTCTCCCCATACAGAGTTCATCATATCACATGCAGTTGTTCAGTTACATGCAGTTTGCATGGTGGCATCAAAGTGGTCGCGGTCATAATTTCATAATGAATAAACATAACGAACAATGTGTTGCGATTAAATTTTGCTTTAAAGCTGGTAAAAATGCAAATGAAACATTCAAAATGCTAAAATTGGTTTATCCGTTTTGTCTTGTGCTACTGTTTTTTGGTGATATAATCTTTATGCAGAGTGTAGAGAAAACCAAAAAAATTGTTTTCAAAAATTTAAGACAATGTTGGTCTGGACTCCAAAGGCATAGTCAACAAAAAATTTATTCAACATACTACTGTGAATGCTTCATTCTACCAACAAGTGCTGGATCACCTTTGTAAAAGAACTGCACGTGTTAGACTTAAGTTGTGGAGAAATCGTTCTTTTTTCATCTTGCACAATAATGCATCAGTGCATACCGCGATGATTAACACCCAATTTCTGGCCAAAAAAAATTATTCCTGTGCTTGGCCACCCACCATACTCGCCTGATTTTGAATCCTCTTGACTACTTCCTGTTCTCCAGATTAAAGATGAACTTGAAAGGAGATGATTTTGGGTCGATAGACGAGATACAAGAAGCCATGACAATGAAGTTAAACAGTATTCCAAAAGAGGAGTTTTTGAAAGACATGAAAAAAGCTGAAAGACTGTGCCAACATGTGTATCACTTCTAATGGAGACTATTTTAAATAAAAAATTTGTTGAAAAAATGTTTGTAATTTTTTTGCTTCTTTTATAGCCACAGTATAAAAACTTGAGACATGCTGTGTATATAGTGGAGTTTTATATGAAATAAAAGAAAGATAAGAAGAGAAGATGAGAAGAGGTATTATAATAAATGCAATGTCAACACCATGAACAAAACTTGAAACTGACAAAAAAATATTAGCTAGAAGGCTACCTCAAATAACCAAGATGTAACCTTAGAACCCTACCAACTAGTTAACAATTCAGTTCTAACTCATGAGAAGAAAATTTCTTTTCTTTTAGTCAATGGAAAATGCTATTTTTCATTGACTAAAATTAAATTTTTTTTTTTTTTTTTGTTTCACCTCCGGAACCACCGTTAGGTTATATCTTCAGAGGATGAGATGAACAAATTGTAGCGTGTGT
>JAAAKQ030039397.1:15748-36057 GCA_010016005.3 Zanna intricata
TTTCTTTAATTCTGTATTAGACGGAAGGATTGGCTGAAAGCATCAGTATATATATACATATATATATATATATATATGTATATTAACTAAAATTATAAAATATAAAAGTAAACATTAAACATAATAATGTTAGTCGTTACATGAAATTGAGTATACCCCTTCTATTGAAGATTGTATCATGTTATGAACCTAAATACAAATTTTTGATGTCAGTTTTAACACAATTCTGTTGGCTCAAGGCCACACTAGTACAGTAGTTCTAATGGAAGGCTGAAAACAAATGTTTAAATAACACTCAAAAAACAAGCTGTTAAATTTGATACGACCACTATAGTACCTGTGTATATATTAAAAGAACTCTAATGAGTCAATAAATAAAATTAAAATTGATCTAATAAAGTTATTATTCAGAAATATGTTATTAACAAAAAAAAAACATCTATGCAAAAAATAATCATTAACTTACTGAATTATCTGAAGTTCTTTCGGAAATAAGCTCTTATTTATTGCTATAATCAAAATTCATAAAAATCTTTTATATATAATTTACATTATTAAACGTTCTAGTTATCTTTCTCTGAAATCTATTTTGTTAAATATTTAGCCAGTTGAAAAATTACGAAAAAAACAGTTTCTGCTCGAGGGCAATGCAGACTCTGTATAAAATTTCAAATATTCTTACGAAAGGATAAAAGAGTTTATTATTTTAAACGAAAAAAAAATTAAATTCTATATAGGAACTAAACCTCCTTTACTGATTACTTCATCCATCTTATCTTTAAAACATGCAAGAAAACAAGTCTAGATATAATAGTTGAAATAATAATAATAAAGATTATAATAATACCAATTCAGGTTCAGATAAGCATGCTCATGACATTATTATCAGATCAATTGAAATTTCATTTACATATTAAGTGAGAATTACCAGTAAAATAATGATAAAAAGCTACGTGACAAGTATTAAGACACATATTAACAATATTGTTATTCTGATTAATAACAAGTACCACGTGCTTTTTCTTACTAGAAAAAGTGAGGAGTGTCATGGTTTCTCATTATGTTTTCCAATAAGGCGAATACACTATTTCACATCAGTATTTCATGCTTACCAAAGTACAATTATTATTAAGTTCTATAAATGATATATTTTACACTATTTTGAGTAAGTGGATTTATGATATACATCATTACTATCAAAGAAAACAAATCTGAAAACTATTTCTCTTATCTCAGGAACTTTAAAAATGTAAGAAAGACTGCCAGATGATAAGAAACAACAAATTATTGTACCTTTATGTTATCAAGTAATGCATCGTCAAAAATATCAGAAAGAAAAATAATTTCCAAATTGTGAAATATCAGTTGAAAGGTAAACAAAGAAAACTTTTTTCTTAAAAAAATATTGTTTTATTTCACTTATCTCATCAATACGAGATATTTCAAATATCTCATGAAAGTGTAACGCAAAAAAATGCTTTTACAAAAGCGAGTCTTTTTGTAGAAGCAAATGCAAGTCTGCTCCAACTTCGCATTTGAAATTTTTTCTATAAAATTTAATTTAAATTCTATATCATAATTTACAATGTATTCTTGGCGGGTAAATTAAAAGAAAAAACAACAATCAAATCGAGGATCGAATTGACTGTTCGTTCAAAATTTAAAAAAAAAAGATGTTCCTTTTATATAAATTAATCAAAAATTTAGAAGGTTTAATTTAAATTTTTATAAATGATTGCTTTTTTTTGCATATAAAGTGCAGAAACTTTAGTAATTACCGTAAAAAATATTTTTTAGTAAATTTAGTTTGCAGGTTAACTACAATTCATTTTAAATATTTTATTTAATCGATTAAGAATAGAGAAAAAACACAAATCAAGTTATTGGACTAATTTGCTTTAGTTTTTTATGTAAAACAAGGGTATGGAAAGTAAGAATACAGAAAATTATATAAATTTAACGCGGTACAATTCTTGGATGTCTATATAAAAGAATAACTGTAGAGACAAAAGTATTTTTATGTAATTTTTCTTTATGAGTAGAACTTTTAATGGAAACTATACAGGGATAAATCTTGAAATAAATTATTTTTTAACAAACAAAGCACACAGGTATAGATAAATTTAAGAATTTGGAAGGTTGAAATTACTTTGAATTATTCTGTAATAAGGAAAAACAAGTTTTGGGCGTGAAAGATATTGAGTTATTTTGTATGACCTCTGGCGAAATAAGGTTCGTGTTTTAATCCCAAAGGGATACCGAAAGGGCTAAAGAAAAACAAATTTACCATAGACCAGATCAATAACACTATAATATTCCACTTTGAAAACTAATCTTAATATTGAACAATAAAATATATAAAGGAAAGAAGCTCAATTTGTTGTACAGTATTGGAAGATAAATTCACTGCAATATTTAAAAAATTAAAAAATCAATTTCGTAAAAAGAAAAAATGAAATAATACAAATTAATATAACATAGTATTAAACTTTTAACAGGATTTATTTCTTCTGTTTTTTGTCTATTACTAATTTTAAGTTTTGCAAGTTTCCTGACAATAAATTCATAGGTCTTAGCCTTTTCTACAAGCTAAATATGATTAGAATCATTTCACTGATTTCGCAAAGAATTATTTTACATGTTTTATTAAAAATTAGCGATAAGAAATGTTTTTATGATACCTATATCTGAACATAATTTTTTTCAAATGTTGTTGAATAGATATCGATTTTCTTAAGTGGATATTTTTAGATAATACCATACTATTGACACATTACATTATTATTACACAATAGATTGTACTACGTTAAATGATTTATAAAAAATAGTACCGGAAATTTGTCTTTGTTTTTAACAAAAATAAATAACATTTATACAGAAATTTATAAATTCATTTTATTTATTAATTTTTACTTTCTCGGTTATTCAGTGATACTTAGCTATAAATAAAACCATACAAGAGACGTTATGCTAATCAGGTCTAATTTTACATGTCGGAATTTTTGGAGATCTTGACATTTCATAACCCTCCTTTCCCCCCCAAAAAACAACATAATTTTAGCATCGAAATATACTGAAAAATTACGGAAAAATTATTGGCTTGTTTTTTCTTACTATATCCAGATTCTACAGACCTATTTGGATGAATTTGGCATGATGATTTCTGAATATAAGGCACTAATGCCACTTAATTTTGGTCGCAGTTGGTTAAAGAAAATGGGTGGTACGGACGTCATTGTTCCCGTATCTTCAATGTTATGTC
Organism: Zanna intricata; assembly: GCA_010016005.3. Taxonomy (NCBI): domain Eukaryota; kingdom Metazoa; phylum Arthropoda; class Insecta; order Hemiptera; family Fulgoridae; genus Zanna; species Zanna intricata. The sequence goes on from JAAAKQ030039397.1 coordinate 19,011, forward strand.
TAGATCTAAAAACAAAACTTTTTTTTGCATTTATTTTGGATTTTAGATTTTGGATCACTCCCTTTTTGACTGAATTCGACTGGACCAAAAATGTACAAAAAAAGCTCAAAATTCAAAAACTTTTATTTTGAACTTTTTCTTAACTGCTATAATAATCCTTTGTTGAGAGCTTTTCAATGATATATCATAAATGGTACTTATTTTTATTGATCCAGAGTTATAGCCAAATAAAATTTTAATTAACAAAACTTGTAAGATTCTTATAATGGACTGGGAAGATTTTAAGAGATGAATACGGGGTTTTCAAAGGGAGAAAAAAGAAGGAACAAGGTTACTAAGGGAGAATTTGAAGAGCATGAAGTATATCATACAAATACATTCCTCTAATGAATTGAAACCTAAAATAATTAATCTTTGTACACAAACTGAAGTATAACTGAACGTGTTCGAGTTTCAATGGTCAGCGGGCTGAGTGTTGTATTGATGCAAATGGAGGTAATCTACGACTACTTTGATTATTCGATACCATTGTTAAAGTACAATCCATTTGTTTAAGTGAAAAATGAAATGTCTGAAATAACTATAGATTTAATTTTTAGATAAATAGTTATCTAAATTTTGTTTTTCAATAACAATTAGCATTTATGAAAACTATGACCAATTTAATGTTATTTTCTTAATAAAAAACATTCTTACTTAGTTCAGGAATTAAAATCAGCACAAAATTATAATGTAATTTTGAACATAAATTTAAAATAAAAAATTTTCCCATTGTATCAGTGTTCAGTTTGAAAAACACAAAATTTTTTTTATAATAACATACGTAAAATTTTAACTAAATGAATAATTTTAATTCAAAATACTAGTAATTAATAAAAACTTTTTTTCTATTTTAGAGACGCATTTAAAATACTGATTTTTTTTAACACAATGAATAATTTTGTGTTTTTTTTGTTCGATGAATTAATCCACCACAGAAGCTTGAAAGGAACATGAAAATTTAAATTTTGTAATATACTCGTATGAAAAATGCCATGCCTGATCGGGATTAGTACACGAGATCTCCAGATGAAAAAAAAAAACACATTGATAATTGTTCAACATGTATTTACTCAATTTATTCAACGACCAACCAACTATTAGAAAAATATAACGCTATAATTTGAAATTAATTAATTTTTATCTTCGGTGAGATTTGTTTCTGTGCAACAATAAAAACATAATAAAACAGTTCAATTAATAATTTAAAATAAGCAGTTAATTATAATTTAATTTCATTTTATTACCATTTTAACGTATTTGAGTTTATTTAAGACATCCTGTTTAAAAATGATACTTGTATGTTAATAGTTTAAAATAAGTAAATTAATACTCTATATTATAAATGCATATATAATAGAAAGGTATATCAAGAAAAGCATATATTATTTAAAAAATATATGTAAAAAGGGCAACTCAAAAATATGCAAAATATTAAAACCTTTTAAGGTGTAAATATATTTGAACATAGATATAGGTAATTATTTAGCGAGCATAATTTTATTTGAAACAATAAACTTGTGAAATAAAATTACTAAAATTAAATTTCTAATTATCACTCACTTCCATTTACTGTGATCCAAGAGTTCATTTATTTAATTCTTACTCACCTAACCCGTTTAGATAAAAAAGATCAGTTTTTTTTAAACTACGTAAAACCCTTCTTGGGTAAAACTACAAGAAACACTACAAAAAAAAAAAAAGGCGCTGTAGGTAACATTTTCATGTTTAGCAAAAAATGAAAATAGATAAAAAAAACTGGGATTGAAGAGAATCATCGTTCTCATTCTGTTTACATGAATCAATATGGTTTAAGTTCTTTACTGACCAGTATAAATGATATTAGAAAATATTTGTACGGTTGCAAATACTTGTCCAGAAAAGAGAAATAACTCATCTACAAATGATTGATTATTGTCCAGACAGAATGTAGGTGATATATATTTTTTATTTTAGTTTCGTGTCTGCTTTAAAAATTAAATAAAAAAGTTCCTGTAAAGAAAAAGCATTAAAAGCTGAGAAAAAGAGAACAACAACAATCAACAATCAGAAAAATCTTTTTTGATAAAGTCCATCATTTTAATCCGGATCCGGATTTAGAATATAGTTTTAAAAGATATTTTAACCATATTTTAATGTTAACATTTAAATTCATTTAGTTTTTTTTTTTAATAGAAGAGCCAGTTAGAACCGTTACTAGTTCTTCTTCTACTTGTTTCTAGTGCTAATTATACAGGACCAGTACAACAGGAACCGGCAAAGCTTGATCAAAATTGTCGGTCGGAATTGTATCCTGACCATCTCAGTCAGCTCTAAAGAATCACTGTTGGTGTTCGTGTAATGTACACCATGATTGTTAATAATTACATTCATTATATTTTGAAACGTTTTAACCGGCTCTTTTTAAATTTATAACCAATAATTAGTTAAGTGTGTTAGTTAATAATTTAAAAATATAAATCAAACGTTCTACGAGTGTCGATAGAATTAAGCAATAATTTCATCATTAGTCAAAACAGTAAATATGTGAAACAAACATTCAAATAATATTAATGAAAGCAATGATCATCGGCATTTCGTTACGCTAATGACTGAAATACTGGTTGATTATTGATGTACATCGCCATAGGTCACGCATTCATTACCATGAGTAGCGCTTAAATAGCAGATATCTCATATGAATACGTTCATTAGCTATGTGCATTAAGTCAGTTGTATCTGCCCGTCCTCCAACCATAAAAAAAGGAAATAAATAAAAAAATAATATTCTTTAGATCTCTGTTCCCTTTAGCCACAACATTAATAATCTCTAGTCTTTTTCTTTAGGCTTAAGGCATAGAATAAAAGAAATTCCACTTGTACTTGTCTGTCTAGTTATCAAGTATATAAACAAAGATCCCGCCGGCCAAACACAAATGATTTTTCGTCTTCATATATATATATATATGTATATATATGTAATCTTATACGTAAAGCTGAAAGTTTGTGTGTGTGTGTGTGTGTGTAATAAAATATTTTAGTATTTTAACAATCAAAATAATATGAAGTACCTGTGTTGTAAGGTACGTCATTATTGTTACCAGTGGCTGTTTTTGAAATATAAAATGTATAATTTATTCAAAAACAGATATGATGAATAAAATAACTTGTTTTTTACAATGAGAACCAGATCAACAATTAAAAAAGCTTATTTTATATAATTTAAACTTTTTATAAAATATTAATTTAAACCAAAAAAAAAAAGGACAAAAAATTCTTTAGTACATCTCTAATAAATGAAGAAACTTTTTTCTTGAATAGTTCACCTTCGAAAACTATAGCTCATTTATTTTATCTAGTTGTTTTTCTTCTTTTTTTTTTTTTATCTGTTTAGTATCTTTTCATTCTTTCTTGTGTCTTTCACTCTTTCCTTCGTTCTTCAGAAAGTTCAGTTCTGTTGTCCTTGCGTTTTGGCGCTTCTTAAAACCTTTTATTTTTATCCTTTAAAATTTGTCTTTCTCTTATAATTTCCTCAGTTACCTTCAATTCTTTCATATCATCATAGACTTGTGTGAACTATTAGCTTTCAATTTTTTTTTTGTTTGGAAGAAATCAAAGATTTGTTTAGTCAATCTACTATTATTCATTTTAAATAAATGGGAATAATATGAAATTCGTATTTCCTTATCGTGTTTGAAATAAGTTTTTCAATTTTAATATAAATTTTTTTAATTTAAATAATTTTATCTGATTTTGAAATTTAGGACTTAAAATATAAGTGTTTTTATAATTTTCCTTTATTCTTTTTCTAGATTTTCTAGTAGATATTTGCTGCACAGTCTTAGGGTAAAATGCTTCCGGCATTAACACAGTTTTATAGTGACAAAATTTTCAGTTCTATGAAAGAGATTTTTAAATGCATTTTTCGTTAGGTGGAAAGCTAATTCCTTTTTATTAGCTCTAAGTATTAACGCTTTTTTTTTCTAACGAATTCCAACTGACCCATTCTCCTAGATATTTAAAATTTTCCACTTTCTTTATTTTTACTTTATTTTTTATCATTTACTCAAAGGAAATTTGGGCAGTTAAAGTTTTCGTTTTCTGAAACACGAATTTTATTTTCATTTTAGCAGCTCTTTTTCCTAATTATTTAATTTTTTGTTCACCTTTTTTCCAGTTTTTAACAAAAAAAATACCATAATACTAGCGAAAAAAATACTTAAGAAATAGTCTCAATACAAAAAGAAATAAAAACTTTTAAAACATTTTTGAATAATATTTAAACTGAACTGAACTTAGATATAAAAACAAAAGAAAATATTTAAAAATGGGGGTTGATTTTATGAATTTTTTTTGTCTTATTTATATGTGCAATGTAGGTAAGAAATTTACCAATGTTTTTCTAAAGTGCGTTTGAAGAAAATCGAAATGAATTTTTTTCGCGATATTCCATCCGTTTTTTATGAAATTTTTTTTTTATTAAAAAAAATTAACATGATCAATGCTCAATATATAGAAATATTTGTGCAAAAATTGAAGAAAATCGGTTCGGTCTATTCTGAGATATAAGGCCAAAAGTAGTAAAAAATACATACATACATACATACGTATATACATAAGCCGGTACATACAAATATTTTTTTTTGTCTTTATGAAGTAGTGGACTTATTGACCTGTAAAAGAAATCGATATCTCATCTTTTACACAAATATCACCTCTACTCTTTATATAGCTATTACAGTCTAGCTACAATCGATGTGAAAGAAATATGATTTTGTTGAAATGTTTTAGGTATTAGAGGTATTTATTGAGTTAGATATCTCAATCTCACACAAAATTGATCATGATAAAGTTTAAATAACGTCATCAGTTTACTATCTATTCTTAATATACCAGGTACTTTTCATTTATACCAAGCTATATTTTACATTTTTCAAAAAAAATATAGGCTTGGCTTTAAATTATAAAAATATTTTATATTTTAAACGTTATAATGTGTTATTTTTGCTTGAAACGAGTGATATTTTATGACTACATCTTCAATAAAGCCTATTCATTATCAAACTGCACCAAATATTTTTTATCAATCAAGATAAAAATTAATAGAGAATAAAATGATAATATAATTTTTTATATACCCTTGATTATTTAAAAAACAAAATCAAGGATATTAACTGAATCAAGAACTCCTATTACACTAAGGACAAATTATCACTATCATATAGGGGGACAGCAGGTCCCGTTTCTCAGCTACTCAAGGCAGGCGAACAGGCTCGCTCGCACTCAACAATTTGAAGGAAAGAAGTACTTACCCCACCATTTCGACCTCAGACTGGTTCGCTATATCCAAGAATTAAATCTGTCTGTTCCGAAGCTTCTTGGAATGGAAATAGGGTGAGGTGCTTCTTGCCAGCGCGTTCCTCTAAAATCTGAATATTTACTGTCTGGAAGCGCAAATGGGACAAATGGAAGCGCAAATGGGAGTAGCTAAGAAGTACAACTGACAAACATATCTATACAGATGGCTCAGTCTCGGAAGATGGGTGTGGCTGTTCAAAATACTCCTTATTATTAAGGAGCTTATAATATATAAGCATAGTGCCTATTCCTCTGTGTTCTTTTGCAAGGCCTATGCAATTTAATCTTCCTTGATATTTATTGAGGCCAGCAGTGACGACAGCTTTCTGAAAATAACTGACTCTAGGAGTGTACTTGAGAGCTTAAACTGCAGACGATCTGAACTAAAAACTTAACGAAAATTCATACGAAGATATCAACGCGTCTTTAAACATCCAGAAAACATACGGAAATTTTGTGTACCTTTAACAACTAGATAACCAGAGCTCATTGATAATGTAAAACAATAGAGGGATACCGATAGTACATTATCAATAAAAATAATAAATATTCAACACGTTTATTTATTAGTCTTAGAACTGATGGCAGAAGTATAACAAAATTAAAAAAAAAAAAAGTAGTATTTATCGTGATCTTTGTAAGTTTTATTTAAAATAATCATTCTAATATATAAATATAAAAGTTTGTTTTTACTCATCACGCAAAAACTACTGCAGAAGATTTCGATAAGTTTTTTTTCTCTTTTTCAAGCAACTTCCAAACTGCTCTAACTAAAGATCAAACGAACGAACGTAGAAAGGCTTAAAATACACGTCAAGTACGCGTGCGAAGACGCTAAAATTCTACAAATCTGCTAGTCATAGTCATTTCTATTAAAATAATTAAATTGATTAAAAACATATGTATTAATAAATTAGTGTTATCTACAAATAACGAAATAGTAAGCTCTGATTTTAACCAATCATACTTCCCCAACACTGTTAGTAACTAGGCTACTTTTACTAATGTATTAATGTAGCTGTACCAGTTTTGTCTTCTGCTTAACGTAATGCACTTGATGTGGCAAATATAATATAGAATTTCAAACAAAAAATTTAACTGAACAGAGTGGATTTTAGTTAACTAAACGAATGAGTTGGAATTCCGTAACATAGGAAAGAGAAATCAATCCCTAATTATTTCCTTAAGGTTTTTTTTTAATTTTTTTGCTGATTTGTTCAGTCAAACATATCTCGGTACTTAACTGCTACAGAAATACATTCTTGTACTGGCGCAAATATTAAGCTGGTAGGAGTCATATACATTGTGATTTTAGATAGGTTTGCTGACAAAAGCCAATCCTTAATTAATAATAAATCACGTAATAACCATTATTATTACATGAAAATTTCCTCTGTATTTTAGTTTTTATTTCTATATTAAATTTCATGGTTTAATCTAATCAATAATTTAAACTATGTACATACATAGTTTACACATATATACATATTTTAATATATTTATAAATTCAAATCTCTTAACACAGTTAGTAATTAGAGTAAATTAAATTTGCTGTATCCAAAAATAGTGTGAAACATAAATATATATATATATATATCTACGGGTGTCACTACAAGGCTATTCCCAAAGGTACGAGAATGACATCTCTCTTAGAGACAATCAGAATATCATAATTTCCCTATAGACAGTATAATGTTATCCAACCGATATCCCTTGAAAATCATTAGTTAGGTAATGCGTCCTTTAGTAAGCGTATAGTTAATTACTTATTAGAAGAAAGTCATTAAGAATATTTCTTGTTTTCCAGGACCTAAATCAACAGTTATATTTCTTCTTATTTGAAGTTAAGAAACTCTCATTATGTGTTACCTTACCCCATGTTAAGCACGTCACTGTAGAAATAAGGTACATTTATAATATAAAAATAAGGATAAACTATATATAAAAGAGTCATATTAGATGTGGAGGGTCGAAATAGAGGAAAAAAATGTTCTCAAACATGAGGTTGTGGATGAATGGATTAACGTATGAAAGTCTTTATAAAAACATCTTGTTACTAATTTTTTTTTTTTATTACTAGATTATTGTAAAAAAAAAAAATAATTTTTTTTCAGTTTTCTTTCGGTTTTCTTTAATACATCAGTTCATTAAATTAGCGTGGCGCAGGTAGCACCATCGGAAGGCTGAGAACATTCTAAACAATTTTTCTAGTCAGCACCTTTTTTACAACCAGTAGATTCAGCAGTATTTATTAAACAAAAAGCCGCTCAAAATGTAGGAAGGAGAGCGCGCGACTGCTGCAGCAGTATATACTTACGAGTTGCGCGCGCCATAAGCAAATGCCCATAACTTCTGATCCGTTAAAGATATTTGAGAAATTCAAAATGACATTTTAAGTAATGGTCAAGATAATTAATTAATCATATTTTGAAAGTACTGTAAATGTCTTAATTCAAGGTTTTCTTGTTTAAATGTGACATTTTTCCGTTTGTTGATTTAGGCCCTGTATTTATAAACAAATTTCAAAAATTAAAAAGTCACTATTGTAAGGTAATAAACATCATTAGAAGACACATAAGTTTTAAAAAAAATCTATTTTCATTATCTTTTTATACAAATTTGCTTATAGCTATATTTTTACCTTACTGGAGATTATTTTAACTTTTTTCTAATGAAACTTACTGAAAAATTAAAGTTTTAGGAAAAAATAATTCCACCATCTAAATTGTGTGTTTAACATCGCTGAAAACTGCTAAATCATTTTTAAATTTTAAAAAATTACAATAAATAGCAGCGGATGAAATTGAATATTATTCTTTACGTTTGAGTACGTAAACACCATTCACTTAAACTGGGGGTTTCCTATATATATATATATATATATATATATATATTGATCTATTACAATTTTGCGGCTTAAAAATTTCCATAACTACCACAGTCAAAAATCAGTTTCATTTAATCAGTTTTCCGGCCTCCATAGCAGAGTGGTAGCGTCTCGGCCTTTCATCCGGAGGTCCCGGGTTCGAATCCCGATCAGCCACGGCATTTTTCACACACGCTACAATTCGTTCATCTCATCCTCTGAAGATATAACCTAACGGTGATTCCGGAGGTTAAACAAACAAAAAAAAAGTTTCATTAAAATTTGGACATACTGTAGTAGTATACGTGAAATTGTATATTCTGAAATTGGTTGAGTCGTTTCTTAGTTACTCCAATTTAAAGATTGGTAACTGACAACGTAACTGCAGTTTGAAGTATTTTTCAGTCACGCAATCGAATTGGGGATCAAAATAACACTTCGCTACGTTTTGAGGGACGAGAATTGCACAAATACCATTCTTGTATAAACTTTTACAACTCAAAAATTTCCAAAACGTCAACATTAATGTCATTAAAATTTAAATACGTTATAATAGCCCTATATGTAGTTGTACTTCTGAAAATTTAATGAAGATTGGTTTAGTTGTTCTTTAGTAACTCTCAACTTAAGGTCATAAACATAGAATATAACCTCAATTTGACTTTAAGTTGACCTTATACTGGTACAGTTTTTATATGCGCTTATGCATTACTCAGAGTGAGGAAACTGATTGAATTTCAACTTGATGCTTGTAAGTTTTACGCATTATTTTTAATTATTTCATCAAATTACGATTACAATAATTAAATTTTCTTTGAACAAAAAAATATATTTTAATAATATAAAATTAAAAAAAAATATATATCTTTTTTGTTTTTCCTTCAATTTATGTTGTATGTTGTATGTTGCTTGCAAAAAAAATTATATAAAATAAGATAACGAAAAGGTGATCTTTTTGCGCAAAACCGCGGGGGAATTTTTTAGATTACTATAAATAAATTAAGATTCAGATATCTTGGATAAGATTTAAAAAATTAAAAAAAAAATATCTTCATATATTCGGCGAAGAAATTACCCACATAGCATATCTACCTTGAATATTTGCCTGGGTTTCTGGGAAAGGGCTGTTTGTCCAGCTTTCTTAAAATAAAAATTAATAACAATAAATATGACTTGTATACACGAACACCATATCAAATTGCATACTACTGTTGCAAAATTTTATATTATAACTAAAAAAGTAAGATAAATGTAAATTTTCGATACAAATAATTCAAATACTGAGAAAAACTCTGTAGAAAGTAGGTTTTTTAAAATCTATCACATTTTAACTTATCAATTATATACTAAAAATTAAGAACAGTTATTATTATCACCGATTGGTTGTTAATCTAAACTGTTCAATTATGAGCAAGTATCCTGATAAAAGGTGAGTAACTGCAGTGCTATTTCTTCTGCTTAACCAGTTTATTTTTATTGTTAGGGTTAACGGCACTGTATCAGTAACAAATGAATATCGATCTGAAATGGAAAAATATTCACCGATTTTTTAATTATATTCGGGATTATTGATTATTTTCAGGCAAAAGCATGCCGTATTAAGAATAAAAAGTAAATAAATAAAAATATTTAGTAGAACTATTTTTATTTAAAATACTGTGAATTAGCCAGCTACTGAATTTAAAAAATTAACTACCATAATAACATAATATACAAACTTTTTACTAAATACTATATGTAGTAAAAAAAAACAAAAACTCATTATAAGAAAATGTAATCCTTTAAAGCACAAGCTTAAAGAAGAAAAACTTCTCTTTAATTTGTTCTACTGTATTTTCAGAAGGTTTTATTTAAACTTCCTTTATCATCTTACCGCTTTCTATTAAATTTCAAAGTGCTTACTTTAATTTCAAGAAAATCAACGACTGCTACTGTAATCAACTGAATTTATTTACTTTACTTTTAGCTCATTTTTTAAAAATTTGTCTTTATATTATTATAATTATTTGAAAAAAAAAATGTGATGTGGACAACACATAACTTCCTTGCACGCCTACTAAATTATTGAATTATTATTATCGTAAACATTTTTTCACAGAGTTTAATAATTATTAATAAATCAAAATATTTAAACTAACCAAAAAAAAAAGGAGATGAAGTCTGGTTCGAACTGATATGTACACTTGTAAAATCCAAATATTTTATTAATTAAACATTTATTTGGTTATTACTCCGAAACCAATGAAAATAAGTACTATTTATAATGTATCGTTGAAAAGCTCTCAATGAAAGCTTATTATTGCACTTAATAAAAAATCAAAAATCCAAATTTTTTTGAATTTTGATTTTTTTTGGGCTTTTACTGACAGTTTTAGTTCAGTCGATTGCAATAAAATGGAGAGGTGATCATCTAGATGTTACAACAGTCTTAAACCTAATATTTGAACATTTTACGACTAATTGTTTTTGAGTTGTACGAGATACGTATATACGTTCGTACAGAAGTCACGCCGAAACTAGTCAAAATGGATTCAAGGGTAGTCTAAAATAGATATTTCGTTAAAATCTGAAAACCGACATTTTTCGTGATAGAATAATTCCTTTTACGTAGTACAAGGAAGTGAAAATCATTGCAAAGTGTGATATATTTTTTGATAAACGTTATGTTTTATTTATATTAATACAAAATTAGCTTTATTACTACACACAACGTACCTTATTGAACCTCAAAGAGCAAAGATTAACAATAAATAAAAAGTAAAGATAACAATAAATTCAATTAAATATTCCTTTAACTGGATTGAACGTGAGTTCTATAATGTCACAAGACGGGCAGCTACGATAACGCTTGATTGATGACGAAGCTAATCTTTAACCAGCTAAGACATTAGACGAACATAAAATAAATAACCCTTAAAAAGATGATAATTAAGGATATGTATTTATTTATATATACAGTTCAAGTGAATCGCTAAGAGCGTTGGTCCTGAGCATGCTAACTAATAAATATCCGTTAACCCCTCCGGACGGACAATCAATCTTAAGTTTATACCGTGTAGTATTAAAAAATATACTATAAAGGTAAATAAATGCATTACTGCTTATACAAGTTAAAAGTGTATAATGTAATAAATATTTAATTACTTTTATTTTTTTTACCGTTATTAGGGTAAGTTTGAGTACATTCATAAACTGAAAAAATAATATATTTTAATATATACATTTTTATTTTAAATTTAAAAATAATAAAAAGCAATTGATTTTTTGTTTTGATTACCTGTAATTGTTTTATATATATAATGCCTGTAATTGTTTTATATAAGTATGTTCTGTATTATTTATGAATAATAGATTTAAAAAAATTTAAAATTTTGTAGTTCTTCTCTTTTTTTTTCTTTCTTTTCTGTTTAACCTCCGGGACCACAGCTAATTTATATCTTCAGAGGATGAGGTGAATAATTTGTAGCGTGCGTGAAAAATGCCATGCCTGACCGGGATTCGAACCTGGGACCTCCGGATGAAAGGCCAAGACGCTACCAAAAATTTGTAGTGATTGTTAACAAGAATAAAAAAAGTTTGAAACAAATCAGTGTTTACAAATAAGATAATGAAGAATAATATATAAAATTTACAAATACAATTTATCATTTTGAAATAATACACCATTGAAATATACAAATAGTCTGATTTTATAACTAACTTTGTTTTATTCTAACTAAAGAAACTAACTTGATTATATCTCGATAAAAATTCGATATGCGATATTCGAATAGTTCAGTTATCGATACAAAAATGTTGTCGACAGAAAATCTTGATAAAAATTAGGAAAAAAAAGGAGTTACATATCTACAAAACTATTTGCTTAGTCTGTCAAATATATCAGCGATCTCTATTCTACAACCTAGGGATTTATATGTATTGGGCATTTATGAGATAATTTGACAAAATTATATTACCTCAAATGATTCAAATTTAATGGTATTCAATATTCCGACAAAATGGTGTAGTAGTTACCCTTTTAGACTCTAGATCATTCGATCTCGAGTTCGAACCCAGCAAGCATCTGACTATCGTTTAATTCAAAATCTTATTTTTTCTCATTAAAATATAAGAAAAGATATTTCTTAGATCTCATAGTAAAACAAAAAAAAAAATTTATTAATTTCTCTAATTAACAAATTTTCTTATTACTTCCGAAGAAGCAATAAAATATTGCTTCTTCGTAGAATAAAGATAAAGGTTACCTGAGTCCAGTACAATTTTTTTTACTATCTACTTACAAATGAAAAGATACATTTATAAATATATAGATGGGTTATATGTTGATACAAATTTGTGGGGTCGGAAGATATAAGGGGTATGCTGTTTTAAAAGAAGGCTAGAATATAAAAATGTTAGTCCTGGTTTTTAAGCTTATTCAGTAACATGAGTTGAGACGGTACGACGATACCAATAAAAGAATTCTTTTTTTTAAAAAGAAGCACTCCACCCTCAATTTCTTTTCATTTATTCTCAGATTTCATATCTTCAATCTATGAACTGAAATTAAAATATACGTACATATATCTACATAAAACGTTGATATACAAACACAACACACACACACAATATATATACGTATACGTATATGATCCTAATTGCATAACAAAAAGGGATCCAAACAGTAAGGAAATAGAATTACCATGAAATGCTTGGCCTTGGCACACGATCTGCCTAAATTAACAATCAAGAAAGATGAAGCCATTTTCGTATTGGAAAAACTGCATGAAATATTCCATAAAACCGGACTCAAAATTTCTTATGAAAAGATACAATATACGGACACTAAATCAACTGGAAGATTCCCGCTGCTAACACAATATTGCAAAATCTCACAAGCATCACACAGAAGAAACCATCCAACCCGCGGGACTGAATACAATATCCAACACAGAAAGAATACTCAAACTGCAAAAGACGCACAGGCTTACATGAAATCATTATAAAAAAAAGGCAGTGTCTCGTAATACGAAACTACGACATTAAAACATAGTTGTCTTGCCGGAGGCCTTCGTATGCAGCAAAAACCACAGTAATCAGGGGAATGACATCGATCCAATAATAATTCAGGGGAATAATCCATGAAATCGAGAAGTCCAAATCGAGAAGCGGAAAATCCACAGTACTGTCCTCAGAGACGGAACCTGGATCAAGCGACCCACAAAGGAATTATAGGAAAACACAGATTCCAAAACCCAAAATCTAAGACTCCAGACTCCAAAACTTCCAGACTCCAAGGAAAAGACGTGTAAAATTCTACGGAGTTTTAAGCAGGATGGAGATGGACTTGCTAAGAAAATTTTCAACATCGTCAAGTAGTCCATTTGGATGAAAGAAACACAAGACGACCTGGAACGACTGAACATGAAATGTTCAGTCATGAACATACAGGTCATTTTTTCAAGAAGAAAGAATCATGAACAGAAGAAAATTTAGGGATGAAATTAAAAATAAGATAATTGAACAACAGCGAAAACGAGAAACGACAGGAAGAAGATGGATGGAGGAGAGGAAGAAGAAATATAGTGAACGAGTGAAAAGGTTTTGGGAAGAAAAGAAACGAGAACGAATTAAAGCCATAATTTGCTGCAGTTCATCTGCAGTCCTGGGCGGGAATGATCGGAAATAATAATATACACTCATATCTTCCTCTCACCCTGTCTTTTTCACTAGAACTGAATGAATCAAGGGAGGAATAATTCTAATTCTCGTTGAGTTAGGGTTGATAAAACCATCTGAAAACGATATAGTCTAAAAGTATCAAATAAAAGTATCTTAAATATTTTTATCTGTTAATCGAAACAATTTTTTATCAAAGTTTGATCAGTGCAGAAATGTTTTCAACCATTATTAGGAGATCAAGGAACATTTAAAAACATATTTTTTAAAATTATATTTTGTCTAAATAGCCCAAAATATTGTTATTCATCATGTTTTTATCTATTGTTTTATGACAATTTAAAACTGAGTATATTTTCACAGAAATAAATTCAAGCTAGGCATTTTTTTTTAGCTATTACTGACTTTATAGATTATTCAAATTTCATTTTCCACAGTCAAGTAATTAATCTAAACTAGATGCTCCTTTTTTAAATAATTATCTTCAGTGTCCAGTAATTAGCATCATAAACACTAAATGAAAAATAAAAAATGACAACGGTAACAAAATATTAATAATAATAATAACAATTTAAATAAAAAATACTTAGTCTTTCATTTGGAAAGTTTTAAGTTCGAAACCTGGTAAGGTTGATTTTTTTTATAATATATAAAATTATTTATCATCCAAAAAAAATTGGAGAAGAGTAAATTTTTGTAACCGAGCAACACCTGTAGTTACCGAAGAGAGAGAAAAAACCACTACTAACTAAATATTATTCACTATCGTTTTACACCATCACACTCGAAAGTGGAAAGTTAGATAGAAAACAATTTAAACCACTAAAACTTCAAATTGACGGTTATAAAAGTAAACATAATTTTCTTCTTTAAACTTTCTCAAGAAGGTAAGGATTAACTTTTAATCTCTACTTTAATAACGTTAAATATCAAGAATAGCTAAAAAAATTTAGTACTTTAATTTTTTTTACTAAAAAAGTTTTGAATTTTCCAAAAAGCAGCAAATATGAGAAAAATGCTTTCGTTTTTTAAGGAAAAGATTTTATTTGGCATAATTGCAAGGGCATTGAACTAATTATAAGTTATTTTTATTTCTGATCGTAAAAAATATCGTAATAATTTAAATTTTAAATGCTAAGTCAAACATAAAACAACTAATTAGTGGAATTCTATACGCTGTAGGAAAAGTGATAGAATAGACTAATTTAATTAAATCTAATGATAAAATATAAATTACATTAACATGGTATAAAATTCAATTCACTTATATTCATTTAAATTGCGGTAATCAATGGTGAACGGAAGTATAATAAAACATCCTGTACGAGACATGTACCGGTTCTTTCTCTTAATACAGTACCGGTTAAAAGAGCTTGAGAGTATCAGGTCGGTCGTGAGTTAAAGCGAATCATGATGCAGGTTACATCTGTCAATCAGTATCTAGATCACAACCATTAATCAAACTGTAGGTAATGAAATTCACTGGATACTGTTCACCCCGCAACAAACACACACGGTGTATATAGACACACGCACATATATATATACATTCATATAATGAAGTATTGCTTTGTTCAGTGACAAAATAAAACAATAATAATACACAATCACGAAGCACACAGATCCATTTGGCTTTATTGATGTAGTAGGGTGAAATGTTAACAAATAATACGAAATGACCAATGTGTCTGCTCATCAAAAACTAAATGAAAGAGAATCTAAAGGGTGAAAAGTTCAATGCAAAACTTTACTGGTATTTTCAAAGAGTTCAGAATTTAGCTTCTCTTTGAGTAATTAGTTCAGAATATTGATTATTTGCAGAAATTTGCGGAAATCCAATCCTGTGATTAAATACTCTGTCCGAAAACATTAAAACACTAAAAATAAGTATAATTTGGATTATATGAATAAAAAACAAATTTTAAAAATTCAGTATGTATGTGAAGTCACGCAATCTAAAACGGCAGCAAATCCTATCCTTGTAATACTGCTTTTAATCTTTGATGTAAATTTTTTATTAAAACTGTACTATATACAATTCAAAACGCATAAATCATATGATTTTCTACATCAGAAGTTTCACATCAGTAAAAGTCCTTTTGGACTTTTTCACTGGGTATCTTGATTCTATATCATTTAATCACTCATCTTATTCTGAATCAGAATGTCATTATAGCTAATTTTCCGATTATTACCAATACCAAATAATATTTTGTTGTCTGTCAAGATTCTGTGATACAGGAATGCAGCCGGCCTCCGTGGCCGAGTGGTAGCGTCTCGGTCTTTCATCCGGAGGTCCCGGGTTCGAATCCCGGTTAGGCATGGCATTTTTCACACACGCTACAATTCATTCATCGTCATCCTCTGATGTAATACTTAATTGTGGTTCCGGAGGTTAAAAAGAAAAAAAAAGAAAGGAATGCAGCTGATAAACATAGTGATCGTCTGTCAGCGTTTTATGACAGTTTGTACGATAATTTATAAGTTGCTTTTAACGTTCTCCAACGTTGAGAAATTTTTTCAACTGACTACATTCAGTCGGGGATGTTCACAAGGTGAACAATCTTAAAAAAACTTAAGTTTTTTTATAAAATTAATTTACGGCTATGCCAAATTTGAGTAGCGCAAGACAATTAAAAATTAAAGTACGATAGAGATTATCAATATTGCTGGGGGTTGAAACCTTTCATTCGAGATGGTATGCACGTTTTGGACAATGTATTTTATCCAAGTGACGTAGGATCTTTTCATATTTCTTAGTACATCAACAGCCAAAACAATCGGATATAGAGTTTTGAGAATTTTCACAATTATCGGCGAAGATGTTTGATTTCGTACATCAAACAATTGATGGTGGGTGGTCGGACTCCGGGATAGAAGGGAGGACAAGCGCGTCAGATGGGTACGCAATTAGCATTATATAAAACGGACTAATCCCTACATTATCAGAATAAATTTATTTAATAATAAATTTTATTACATTCACAAAATACATGTTGTAAGTGCTGTCTATACCATGTGCACACATTTAAATAATCATTTGGTATTACAAGTCTATGCTTTAAAAAACAACTCTCATATACGAGTATAAATGCATTTTTTTTTTAAATATGATATTAATTTATAATAAAATATATATATATATAT